>PNEQ01100587.1:10942-51990 GCA_003012365.1 Medauroidea extradentata | reverse complement strand
ACACATAACGGTAATTTTTAAGGGAAATTAAATTTGAATTACAACGTAATTCAATTGTTTAATTGTAAATACTTACAGAACATCGTGTAAACGTCTCATTTCAACATTACTTTACATGCTTTTAGTTTCAGCGTTCGGTATAATCTGTACACTAAAGAATACAATGTTTAAAGTATGTTCCTATTGGCTGAATTTATTCTTGATATTTTCTTGGCTTGTGGATGTGAGCCGCGTCTGGAGATTGCGGCTCACACCAACAAGCCAAGAAAATGCAGACAACGGCCGCGAAAGCCTGCGATCTATTTTAGTCTTGATTGTTTGTCATGGACGTACACAGGAGGGTGGTTTTAGGGGTGCAATCCCCCTGAAACATTTGGATTTTTTTCTTGGATTTGTAACATTTTCCTTTTTATTTAAACTATTTAAAGAAAAGAAAAAATATTGTATAGCTACCAAATTTAACCGTTTTAAAATATCGGTAAATAATAAACAAGCACAAGATCCGTTATTAATCATACCTTCACGATCAGAGTTCAAAATTCTCTTCGAAAACAATTTCTGGGCACGCCTGCGAGTCTACATCAATTATAATACAATTTAATTGTATTTTTAGTTTTTGAGCCATAATATTTTTTTTCACAAGCAGGTCAGAATATATATCGTTGATAGGGGAGTTAATTGTGTATGGGCCTTCATACCATGCTACGTATATCGTCTCTCCCCTATCCACGATATGTTCTGACCTGCTTGTAACTGCTCCGGGAAGGTAGGGGATGACCTCCCAGCAAGCAGACACGCCCTAGTGACCCCGCCATGCAGATAGTGGGTCGCTTTGTTGCCCCGCCCTGATTGTCGGCGGGATTACGTCCGTGCCGCTAATGGTCTCAGCCAGTCACTACCGGACCCTCCTTGGTAGACATCCTCCCTGTCCTCCCTTCTTCACTGTGCCACTAACATCCTCTTACTAGGGCGACCAGACACATCTCACTATATAGGCCACACCTCGCTGACCACCACAGCGTCTAGTAGTCCTCGCGAGGTCGCTCACCTCTGCCCGACACTTGTATCACAGAATATTCACGACTACAGAAGTGAAATAGCAGGAAGGGCGGCTAACTCAAACACACAAGCCAGCAAAATGGCATCGCTGGCCAGCAACATGGCGGATACGCACATCGCCATTCAGCCCAGTTAGCAGGCAACCAGGCCAACAGGTAACGTGTAACATGCAGGAGCCAAACATACACACGGCAAATACCAACAACCATGGGCAGCCAATAAGCGGCGAAGTTCGACCGTATTAAATAATCCGCCATGTCATTTCACGTATGTAATACTGTTTAGTCTGTGATTGGGCTTCGCTGGCCAGCAACATGGCGGAAACGTCCGTCTCCAATCAGCGTGAGGCGGCTGCCCTGCTAGCTGGCAACCAGGCCAATCGGAAATCTGCAGTAACATTAAGGGGGGGGAGAGCTAGATGCTAAATTTTATTTATCGATTTTCTGCAATAAATTCTGTTATAAAATATATTATTTCTAAATGTGACAATATTGAGGCATATAAGATATTTGTGTTGAATTTTGGAGATAATAATAGTGTTATGTGTTCATCTTAGATTGGACTTGTAATCATTCTTGAAAGTTAACCTATAGTCAGAGAAGAATCATATATCACGAAAATGTTTTGTGTCAATGTACCATTGAAAAGACTGTAGTTTCTTATGACATTTATTATTGGTGATGTACATACGTCTGACACGTTGTATCTGACTGCAGACCAATAATATAATCAAATATTACAATAGTGAGATTCTTATTGGCTTAGTCGAACAGTGAACAGTTCTACATACAAGCGAAAGCCTGTAATTTTTCATAAGCTGAACGTGCATTGAAACCCAGCAAACCCTCAAATTTTCACGCACGCGATAAAACATCATCTCTACCTATAATTCGCTTGCAATGATTCTGCATGACAAATTAATGAAATATTCTACTACTATTTAATTTTATGTCAGCAGTTTATCAAAGAGAACATTTTCTATAATAGGCCTACAATTTTAATAAATGTTACAGCTAAAACTGAAAAATACAAGAAAATTATCTAACAACCCCCCCCCCCCCCATTTTTAAGGCTCTTTAGAATCGCAATGGTTTCGAATATCATTTTTTTAACGAAAATTAATACATATATAAAAAATTCATTCCTACAGTTTTAACACTTATATATCACCGTCTGTATCTGAATTTTTCTGTTGTAATACACCAAACCGATTTCCAGATTTTGCCCCTGAAATATTAAATTTTTTTTGTCAAATCAAGCCAAAACGAAGCAAAATGATTTTTTGCTATCAAACGGTATATTACTTTTAAAAAAATCTCTCTGGCAAAATTGTGTATCGTATGACTGTAAACAGTCTCAAAATTTTTAAAGCATTTAATTACAAAAATTTTGAGTTACTTGCAACTGTTAGAAATAAATAATAGATCATGGCCTTAAGTAGCCGTACAGACATGGGGCTTGTACCAAAAGTCTCGGGCAGCCAATGAGCGGTGAAGTTGGCTCGTATCAAATAAGCCGCCACGTCATTGCACGTCTGTAATAAGGTTTAGTCTGTGATTGGGTGGTTGATAAGTAGCGTTGGCATGTCACCTTGAAACTGTTGCGCCTGGCCAAGACGTCAACGTCAACTGGCAGTGACGAAGACACTGCTGTATGTCAGAACACGAGGCAGGTCGGTGGGACTACAACTTGCTGGCTGAGGCTTCTTGGAAGAATGAGCTTCAAGACATCGCCGTGTGTTCATGGAAGTATGTACAGCATGACTCCTCTCTGCTGCTACCGAGAGAGGAAGTGTAGACTTGTTCTCCGATATTGATAACTTCGGTACATTTGGACGGTTCTCAGGAAACTTAATGGCGCCGCCAACCTTAGGCAGCCTGATGAATTAGAGGCACAAAAGCGACGGAGCTATAAGAGCGATCTTAAAAATTCCGCGTCGCCAAGAGTCAAGCGCTGAACTACTTCACGAAAACCAATCTTTCGGCCGAGATAAAAAAATCTATAAAGAACAGCCTAATAGAGGACGTAAACAGTTGTATATGCGTGTAACGATCCATGAATGCTATTCCTAAACATACATGACTAGAGGCACGAGTATTTCGTTTATTCATCTGGCAACAGCCTATACTTCTTAGTTCTATACGTGTACCGGCTGAAGCCGAGTACCCATTGGCTTCTAACAGTACAAACGTATAGCACGTGCTATCCCCACGACTTGTTTCCTTATTTATAACTGGCTTGCAGTCGTCAAATGTGTGTTAAAACAGCTCTCGTTTAATCACAGAAGGAGGAGTGAAGTATACGTTATTGACGTTCAACCTGACCTTGAATCAATACACGAAATATTCGAGCCTCTACACATAGCACACGTTGAGCAGTTTTCTAACAAACTATGGGCCGAAAGTCTGTACACAGAGTAAACAGTAACGCAGACGTGAAATGACGCGGCGGCTCATTTGATACTGGTGAGCTTCGCCGCTTATTGGCTGTCCGAGGTTGCTGATGCCAGTCCCGTTTATGTTTGGCTCCTGCATGTTACGGCAGGTTCCCTATTGGCCTGGCTGCCGACTAGTGCAGCCGCATTACGTTGATTTCCGGTAGACATTTCCGCCATGGGTTTGCTGCCTGGTTGTCAGCAATGGAAGAAGGAGGGGGGAGGGGGCAAAGGAAGGCTCTTGCCACCCCTCCCCCTGGATTTTTCATTCATTTTAGTTTTGAGGTGTTAGAAGTTGACGAGAAACAACCTTTTGCATTACATTTCTTTATTATATATTTATGAGGTCGTGTATACATTTTTTGAGCGCAGGGAACGTTTTTTTATTTAATTCTTTGTATTGGTTTGTGTAGTTGTAATTACGGGAAAATTTAAACTCTATTTCAAATACATGTAAGAAGGGAAATTGTAAAAAAAAAAAAAAAAAACTCTTCTTTACTTATTCCTATGGCACCCCTTGTAGAAATTACTGGCGACGCCCATTCATGTCAACTGTTTCACTTCTGTATTCCTGAATATTGTGTGACTCGGAGTTCTGGGCAGGCGGCCCCACTTAGACGTCATCACGGAAGATACCAACATGTCTTCAATTTTTTGCTCCGGTTCTTCCGTTCATATCCATTTCCATTAATCAAAAGTTCATTCTGCTGATAAAACTCCCATTAGGACTAACGACGCTGCTCATCTCCGTCGAGATGAAGTCACGTGATGCAGCGACGTTAGCGAATGACGTAGTCTGCTCGCCGTGACGTGCCGGCTAGTTCACATCCGAGACCAGTCGCCTCAATTCGCTCTCAACATCACGCTGCCAATTCTGAACGTCTTTCAAGAGATGAGATTTTCGTCCTCGTGTCAAGGCGAGTGAGGCATGGCGCCAAGGGTGATGTTGACCGGCCCAGCTAGTGCGGTATCGCCTCTACTGCAAGACACTTTAACAACGTGAAGTGATATCGTAGATCACTCGCTTGACTGACACTTTCAGCGGTGACCCCATATTTTTATTCGTCGAAAGTTTTAAATAAATTCCATTACATGTTTTTTGAGAGGCTCCGAAATGATTTCGCTAATCAACGTTTGAAGAGTATTTTCTTTTGGTACATTGACGCAATGGGTATATGAGTAGAAAACATTCAAAACCAGACATGTCCAAAATCCCGAAAATGAGTAAAATGCCCTTTCTAAATAAACAAGATGTGTTACATACGAGTATGAACTCGGGCTCCATAAAAAAACACATGTCTTATTGAAATGGGTATGTTTATTCTCAGTTAGTGCAATAAAATATTATGTATATTCACTTTTTTCTACAGCTAGATAAGGTGGACATGTCCGGTTTTGAAAGTTTGCTCTTCATATGTGGAATAGATTTGAGGGGGAAAAAACGTATTTACGAACACGCTGCAATGCATTTTAAGCACACGTACATGTACTGTACATATTTTGCGCATTCGAGGTCTAGAAGTGCGGGGGCAGTAAGGTCGAGACAGCGCGTACATCATACCTCATCCTAGCCTCTAAGCGCAGGTCAATGAACTGGCGTGCAAGTCTTCTCGCTGACAACTTGCCTCTATGAGGCATCCAGCGGTGACTATCAATTTATGACGAATATTAAAGATAAAGGTACACACCTAAAAGACATTTTTAAAAGATTCTGCGCTAAGGTTTTCATACCTAAAAAGGATCGCAAAAACGTTCATTTTCAACATTTTCGGCAGCGTAAAAATGACCTTATAGATACACGGAAGACCCGAAGTGTAAGGTTATTTCAATGCATTTCTAAGAAGCAGGGCCAAGATTTTGTCGCGAAAATAATTTTGCCACACTTTGTTTCAATGTCTCACGTGCACATCGGTAGCTTTGCGTCATGGTTATTGGCAGTGTGTCTTTATTCAAACACGTTTCTCATTTGACTGCACCCATCAGAATAAGATTATTGTGACTCTGTACGTCTATAATTTGCCAAGGCAAGTGAGAGTAAAATGTTCCAATCACAGACGGAGTCGCAGAACTGCAGGTACGTACAGAACGCATTGAAACCAAATGTTGAAAAAATCTTTTCGCCATAAAATCGTGGCTCTACTAAGAAGATAATTTAAGTTTTCGAATAATTTTGTAACGGCCGAAGGTCTGCTAACCTCTCAACGCCCTGGGCAGGCTACCACCTTACTTAAGTAGCCTCCCTATAAGTGTGTTTGAAAAATGTAGCGAGATGCGACTATTCTTTTTTTTTTTTTTACGAAACTATTTAAAATATTTTAAATTTGCACGCATACGAAAAAAATCACACACACTTCAAATTATGTCTGTTAGAATAAAAATATATAGTACATGCATGATAAATATTATTTTCAGGCCCTTAAAATGGGTAAAATCGGCTTTTTCAGACTGTCGTATCTCAAAAAATTCCAGCTGGATTCGAAAATTACTAAAGTATAAAAACTCGTTGGACTGTACACAATACGCTACTTTTAAATTATGTTTGGAACGCCACTATCATATTTTTATGAACACAGTCTTTCGTTAAAAAAATTGTCAACACATTCATTCAAATATTATTTGAAATTGATTACAAATATTTCAGTTCCTTCCGTGACACGAACACTACAATTTCACCATACGTTTCCGTGTAGGTTCTACTTGGTAACCATATTTTCACATTTTTACGGGTTAGCTAAGCATTTATAATACTTACATGGTTAATGCAAATTGGTAAACGTATATTTTTAATATATTAACTATGCACGTCTACAATGGATTTGTTTTTAAGACGCGTGTTGTTATATTTGAAAACAAAGGGCAGCAAATATTTAGAATGAAAGTATAATTTTGCACTAGTTGTTCCAGTTTGTCGCCACGGTTTGTAAGTCATTCTTGACATGACATCAATTAAAACTGCATGGCGAGACGACGCACCACTTCTTTTCTCGAACGACACGAGAAGCTAGTCGCCTGCCTGAGACGTCAGCCTGGCCGGCCGATAAGCGCGCACAATACGATATCAACATGACCTTGAAAAACATGTGCACTGGCGACTACTGAACCTAGTCTGAGCACCTGAAACATTCGGGGATCAGCATACGTCATCGCCGAGCTGTGAGAATTATATGGTGTGAGCGGGCAGTGATTGTTTGGCGCTTAAGGCTCTTTTACACAATCAAATTTTGCTTCTATTTACTTTCAAATTAATTCGATGTAACGTGATGCCATGCTGACGTCATTACCGCAGCCATTTATTCTTTCAATTTACTGACTGTCTTGACTTTAATGAAAGACTTTCGTTTCGAACATGTTTGATGTTTTCTTAAATAAAACTTTTTAAGAACAGAAATAAGGCTTTTCTGACATTGTCAATTCATATAATACATTAATTGAGTTCTGTACGAGAATCAAAATTAAACCATATCAAACATAAATATGTACATTATCTTCTTTAAATAATATGTAGATACAAAAATAATAACGTAACCAAAAGTTTTGGTGCCGTGCAGAATTTGTAGATTATTGTAAAATAGTTACATTGTTTATTTGGTTCATTATTTATTTACTAAGTATGTGATAACTTTTCAAGTGGCCCCTTCGTTGTTTACTGAATTTAAATTCTTGAATATTTTTGTGCTACTCAATAAATTGAGTTAAAGAATGTGATATTATGAAAGGGGCTTAAGAGGGCGTGGTATGTAATACAATGCTAAAAGCATTAACCTATAACTGTAGGCTTCTTGAAGCCAATTTGCGAAAATTAAACAATTGCAATCCTAGACAACAGTTTTAGCCAAAGTTTTAAACAAAATTGTTTCCAGTGTTACGAACTTCTTAGGCACAATCTCTGACGCCGGAACCTCGTGCATTTAACTGCGGCGCAAGAGATCACGCGTAACGAATTAGTAATTTTGGATTCATATTTACTCATAAATAGAGGTACGTAAATTTCGCAGATACATACCAGGTCAGGTTGAACGCCAATTACGTATACTTCATTGTCATGTCTGTGACTTGCTGGCGGCTGTTACGAAACGCGTTTGACTTCTGCAAGCCAGTAGTAAATAAGGAAATAATGCGAAGTGCTATCGCTTGCTACCTGCTTGTACGGTTATAAGCCAATAGATAATCGATTGTGGCCAGTGGGTGTATAGGACTGACAAGTCTAGGCTGCTGCCAGATGAATCCGCGAAATTGACGTATCTCTACTCATAAAGTTGGCAAATGCCATTGTCTAGGATTGTCATTGAGTATTTTATCCATATTGGATTCGAAACAAGCGTGGATATCAGTTGATGTTTTCAGCGTTTATTTATCTACCACGCACTCTTAAGAGCCCTATGCAGCTGCCGCACGAGTATTGGTGCAGCGTGTTAGGAGAAAGCGTTTCTAAGAGATAGCACTAAACGTGCGTTTGATATATTTATCTATGAAAAGGAAACACACTTCAAACTATGCGTCTCTAGTTTTGATTTTTAAATACCATGCTTAAAAACATGGTTTCGGGGCACCACTAAACGGCCAAAAAACGGGGGTTTTTCAGACCCCTGTAATGTAAAATATACTAACCGGAATCTTAACGCGAAAATATAGAAGCATGCGGTGGGCTTTATATTACTCTTGCCATAAATAAAATAATAGGGTCATCGTTTGCGTTCCATAGGTAATCGCCAACGACTGAAACACTGCGCGCTGTTTTCACGCCCCGCGCATAAAGGCGACACGGTTGTTGATACACGAGCTAGTCTGGACCACGGTCGTAGAAGAACAGGTCTGGACACTCGCCTATCTAACAATGTATTGTACTTGACCCCTTGTTGTTTGGCTGTAGTTCAAGTTACCGAGAATGTTGTACATTTGGCGCTGTAATCCGGGCGGTCAGACTCAAATTCCGCCCACTTTTTTCCATTGTTGACATTATAAGGTAAATAAAGATTGCTGGAGCCATGCTTGAGGATTGTGAGCGAAGGAAGTATTTAATAAATTGATAAAAAAAAATACGTTTTGGTAAATGGTTTATCTTAGTGGAAAGGAAGTGGGCGGAGTTTACTTCGACCACCCTAACACCAGCGCCAATAAAACACAATATTCTCGGTAACTTGGTGAACTACAGCCAAACAACAAGGGGGTCAAATATCCAGGCGAGTGTCCAGACCTGTTCTTCTACGACCGTGGTGTAGGCATATCGCCTGACTGTTTCCGTACCTCAGACGCGGCATGTAGCGTGTGCAGTAGCCTATATGGCCCCTAAGACTTTGCGCGAGGGTTGTCGGAAGAGCAAAGAAAGCAACAAGCGTGGTATATACTGTTCACGATAAAGTGAGCACTGCTTTAATTTTTCTGTCATCCATTTTGTAATATCTTTAATATTTTTGACCATAAAATTCCCTGGATTAAAAAAAAATAAAACAGCGTAAAAATACCCCCAGTATCAAAATTTAACATATTTAGCCCAATCATAATACAATTTTTGAATATTAAAGATGTTGGGGAGTGCTCAGTTTAAAGTGAACAGACTATACGGGAACAATGCAATAAGTGGCAGCAATACATCGACAAGAGTGTGCGGCGGCAGAAGAGTAGCAGAAAAGTTTCATGAACGACTATATTGTAACCATAGTTAACACGAAAATTCTGGAACGAAAGATTTTAACCGACAAGTTAAGACTTAAATGAAAAATTAAAAAAACCACCGACTCACAGGATACTAAATTTCAAATAGATCAGACCAGTAGAATTGCTCACATACAAAAAACTTATGCTCTTAAATGACTAAACAGCAAAAAAAAAAAAAAAAAACTCATAAAATCGGTTCATTCGTTTGGGAGCTATGATGCCACAGATGGATACACAGACAGACACGTCAAACTATTTTTGCGTCTGGGATTAAAAAGTGACTGTTATATTATAAAACGACTTTTTTTTTTTTTTTTTTTTTTTTTTTTTTTTTTTTTTTTTTTTTTTTTTTTTTTTTTTTTTTTTTTTTTTTTTTTTTTTTTTTTTTTTTTTTTTTTTTTTTTTTTTTTTTTAGAAAAAATGTAGACTTTATTTGACTTTTTGTAGTACATAGGGATACTATGTGTTTGGAACACTAAGTGTAGTCATCAATTACAAATAATGACCATAAACTTATGAACTGTTAAAAAATGAGTGCTCTACAATGTAAATTATTTTGATATTAATTTAGTTAGGTTCTTGTAATTTAGTTATCAAGTATTTCATTTCGATCTAACATAGCTGAGCATAGAACACGAACTTCTAACAATATAATTTTTTAGGTTTCTTTTCCTTCAACAAATGTATTTTTTTCCTAACATCAAGCTCTAAGAAGCTTCACAGAAATGTTTTCTTGCTGTAAAGAATACGTTTGTACTATTCAGTTAACTTTAGCAGGTTAATTTTCGTAAACGTGTTTGGTTACGAGGAAGGTGAAGTTGGTAACGGTTGCGAGGTAGAGCGACCACAATGACGCCAGGCTGGGCTGTTGTTGCCAAGTATAAATATGAACAGAGTGGTCACTGCGAACAAACCCAGCAGGGCTGCCACCACGTCGACCCTGGTGCCTCGCCAAGTAGTGGCAGCCCTGCTAACACTCTGCAAGGGTTACTATATTAAGGTTAATTCTACTACGGGTTAGAAAGGAAATGTGTTTTTCTGTAGGAGAGCTTGGCACAGGGAAAATTTCTGCCTCTAGCTTTGCTGCTATCGCTGAGGAACCAGAGAAATACGAAACTTTGTAAAAATTAATTTAAATAGGCTTGGAAACGACAGAGGTCATTTAATTTAATTTTAAAGTGAAAATAAATCAATTGCACATTTTAAATTATCAACTTAATGTAACTGAATATTCAGGAAAGCTCTGTGATTGGTCCAAAAAACGGCCGTATAGTAAGCACACCACGTGAATCCTGGACTAAATAGGAGACGAAAATGTTGTACGATAACTTATTTCGTGTACACAATGTGGCAACACAACTCGGGAGTAAGTGCCTTCTTGCGCTCACAATATGACGGCCCGATCAGTGGTCAGTCATGGAGGTATTAGTCTATGGAGTGGCAGCTGCCGTACATTTCAATAATAATCGTGTGAAGCCGATCATTTTCGAACATTTTCGAACTGCGCATGCGCAGGATGATATTTTTCATGAGTCGCCATATTTTGGGTGGCAAAACAATAGCAGAAAGCAATGTAATTATGTAATTTTTTTTACAAAAATTCGCGCAAAATTTCTATTTGAATCATACACAACAGTTTACCATTGCTTCAGAAATATAAAAAAACCTAATTAGCTCTCACTGTGTGTATGTACTTTATAAATTTGATGAATTTAAATAAAAATTCCTTACCTGTACAAAGACAGTCCTCCGCAACGATCGAATATGTTTGTAAGGCCAAGAGCGGCACAAACTTTCACCATAATGTGTAGTTAACAAAAAACTAAAACATTTTCATTCAGCTCAATGCTATGTTTACATGTTTTTGCCACCACTAGCTCTGTCCTTGTCTTTAAACGTCGTCTGTTGTCCGGCTTCAAATTTGCTCAAAGGCTTCCACTCCATAGACTAATACCTCCATGGTGGCAGTCTAGTATCTGTGGAGTGCAAGACAGGTATAACGCGGTGCTGTGTTGCCACATTGTGCACGGAAAAAGTTATCGTGCAGTATTTTGCCAGTAACATACTCGCCTTCAACTTAGTCCAGGATTCACGTGGCGTACTCTATTACACGTCCGTTTATGGACATCCGTTATTACTTTGAAGCCTAGCAAATTGTCTACTTTTCCCGCGATACATTAGTATCGTCTCTAATCGAGGGACTTAGATTTATAGTAGTGTAAGTCTATTAAAATAGTTTCCTCGTAAACGATTTTTTTTAACCACATGCAAATTGCAGTACATTCATGCAATACTAAATTGGAACTCAGAAATTCAGTTAAGAGTGCAATATTTGTTACAGAATATTCTATACGAAAATATGAATAACTATTAAATAATTATGACTTACACTGCAAAGAATCTCAGTCCCTCAAATATGATTGAAACTGTTAATTCAAAAACAACACAAGTTCAAAAACAACCATTGTTCAGTAGAAGGAAGAAAACTAAACAGTGTGATACGGTAACTAATGTGATCAGCTGGCTTCTAATGCAGCAACAAAACAGAAAGTGTGGTGTTATTATATCATTCAATGTATCACAGGTCATACTACAATTTGTAGTAATTATACAATTTCGGTAAAGGTCGTGGACTTGGGCACAGTTTCTGAAACTACCGTTTGAAATTGGTTTCGAAGGGGACTGAAATGTGCGTATTTACAGTGAGCAGTCTATACGTATATAATCGTCGCTCAGCATCTTGTGTATTCTCTCCTCGCTGGCGCAGTGCAGTGTTGCCACGCATTGTAATACGCGGCACTGCATGCCTGACCTCGTCCTGGTGTAATGAGCTGCTATTGTGTTGGACCTGCCAAGTGACATTCTTCTAACTGCGGGCTTGGCGCCCTTTAAATCCCCCCCCCCCCAACCCGTCAACACTAAAATACCACCACCTGACTCGTTACCTGCCGCCGCGCACCGACACTAGAAAGTTTTCATCAGAACGCTCTACTCCAATTAGGAATACAAATCATTACCGAAGATTCCCAAAGTATTAGTTCGATGAACGTGAGGGGCTTACACAATTAAAAACAAGTATTAAGGCTGAAACTGTAGGGTTTGGAAAATTTCCCTTCAGACATTTGTCAGTCTCAGAAAAGTGCACAGTGCCGCACACAAGAATTAGGTATGGAGCGGCGCCGGAATGAAAGGGCGGGGGAAACGGGAGATCCTCGAGAAAATCGTCCGACACGAATGATTCCCACGTGCAAAAATCCCAGGACCGACCCCGTCGAGATTGAAACCAGGATCGCCTTGATGAGCGACGAATTGTCTGACCATTCGGCTACCGCGACCCCTCTTTGGAAGGGTCGCAATCCTCAAGAGGGAATTTCAAGAATTTTAAGTTTTGGTTTTACAGGCTCTATTACTAGGTTACTTTACACGCGACATTGAATCACTGTAACCATGCCCTTGTAATACAACAATGAAAATTGTTAAGTTGTCCCGAATTCAGGAATGTTATAAAGTAACACCGATCCCACTCAATAAAGCGGGGGTCCGGGGGGTTCTCCCTCAGGAAAATTTGGATTTTATGTTTTAAGGCGCAACATGGTGCTGTTTAAGCAGTTTCCGTAACACAAGAAGGGGGTCTGGATACCCACTATTCTGTATAGTTTAAGTTAAAACAGTTAAAACATTTCTTGGGGGGGGGGGAGAAGGGAACTCGGGCCCCTTGCACCTACCCCAACTTGCAAGTGGCCCTGAAAGTGTAATCATTCGTGGAATATACATTTATACATATCTATATCAAATGACTGGCTTCAGTAGTCATAGAAAGCAAAGTTGAGGAAATCATAGTAGCTAATTGCCATTCGAAACACACGCTACATTTTGCATGCTTGTAACTTACAGTACAAAACACTGAGTGATGTCCTTCCTACGCCCATATCGTTAGGAATATGTCTGGTTATCAGGGGAAAAAAATTAAAGCGTGAATGGTTGAAGCTGTGGCCAATACCCTTTCAAAACAAAGATACTCAAGTACACCTCCACTATGTTCCGCATCTGTAAACCTAGCTATTCTGTGTCGAAAATCATGAACGACGATCGTTTCGCCCGATAAGACTGGCAGCAGTTGTCAACGAGCCTAAACAACGGTTTCAACTACTAATGACGTCTTTCACGAGTTTGAGTTCCCTTTTGTCTGGCGCCGGCTTCGTGTTGAGTACAGCTGTCGCTATAAATACACGCTGTGTCTCTCACGTCTTGTTTACAAACTGCTCTGAGCTCGTGTCTGCCCATATTACCCTGGGTCATGCATAACGTTTACCTCCTTAAACGAGAATGAAAATATTATAGAGAGAGCGAGAGAGAGTGTGTATATATACGGGATGTTCCGGGAGTTGTAGCATTGAGTAAAGATACCAATTAAGAGGCGGGTGATAGAGGGGCCCAAGACATACCAAATAAATCAAACTTGTATAATTCGATTTGCAACCATCTAAAAGTAATGACATTTTAAAGAAAATTTGGCTATACTCTACCCGGAGCTAAGCATTTACTGATGGTGGAAAAAGTACCGGTACATGTAGAACGAAATTTGTACACACCAAAGGTAATTAGTGTTGTAACATTTAAAAACAAATTTCACGTCACTGAGAGTACAGCTTCGTGGGGTGAAAAAAAAATCACATTGTCAAAAGTTGTGTTTGGTTCTGAAAGATACCACTTGTTTGCACGAGGTAAATAAATATCATTGGGTCACATAAACGATCACCCGCCACAGGAAAATCTACCCCATAGTTTGGCCAATTGATTAGTAAAAACCAGTATTTTAAGTGAACAAACGTCGATGCAGTAAATGAGAAAACATAATATATTGTAGATGATTCACACAATATAAAATCAGCTATAAGGTTGAAATTAGTATGTGTGTAAATAATTAAATGTAACTTTACTGAAATGCGATTAATGGATAACTGACTGTGCTAATTTTTTGTAAGAAGATAATTTACTCCCGAGTAACGGCTATAAAACAAACACTGTTTCATACAATTATAAAATTATGATTTTTTTCTCTTTCCGGAACCCGTTTAAATTCAAGAGACAGTTTGAGTGCAGTAAATGCATCTCGTGTTCAATTTGAATTTTACTTAGATTCCTTGATTTGAGAAAAGGGGTCGAGGGACGAGGGAAAATATCCCCCTTCCCTCTGGAAACGTTCTCGTGGTACGCTTGGCAACCCTGGACTGTCAGGGGTGACGCGCCGTAGCGGACGTGTGAGTGAAGTGAAGCAGGAGGCGGCTGTGGGAAACTCACGTCCACACCTGGGTCGACGCTGGGATCACTCATACTGTATTTATAAACGTGTCAGGTTGGCAGGCATGGGCGAGGGATGCCACGTCGGTAGGTTGGCAGCACGCCAGACCGCCACGCGCCCCACCGCCATATCTAATAACCGCCTCCCCAGCCAGCAACCTCTCTCTGGACAATTTAACTCCGACACTAAACCATCGCTTCCCTACCGTTCAAAAATATTCTCTCTACAGTTCAAATTATACATCGTTTATATGTTTAAAAGTATAGCCCTTTACAGTTTGTGTGTGGGTGGCTAGGTGCACGTTGGGCGTGATACATATTTCAACGCTAAAAGTATTAATATATAACTGTAGGTTTCTTGAAGCCAATTTGCGAAAATTAAACAATAGCAATCCTAGAAAATTGTTTTTGCCAACGTTTTAAACAAAATTGTTTCCAGTGTTGCGAAATTCTGAGGTACAATCTCTGACGTCGAAACCTCGTGTATTTAACTGCGGCGCAAGAGATCACGTGTAACGAATTAGTAATTCTGGATAAATATTTGCTCATAAAGTTGGCAAAGACCATTATCTAGGATTGTCATTGAGTATTTCAACCATACTGACTTCGAAAAAAGCGTAGAAATCAACTGATATTTTCAGAGTTTATTTATCTACTACGCACTCTTAATTAAAAGGGATCAGTACCTGCCATATTTGAATCCTTCTATTTTCGCTCTACGATCCATATAATGCCATTAATTAAAATATTTTGTCTGACATGGCGCATATAAAACTCTCCAAAGCATTACCGAATCACTTTCTTTCTCTGGAAGGTTACTAGCGTAAATATAAGAAAGGTAGTGATTTTTTCTACGAATGATCACAGATATAATATAGCGCATACTAAATAGTAATACAGACGTGAAATGACGTTGCAGCTCGTTTGATCCGGGCGAACTTCACCAGCTAATTGGCTGCTCGAGACTGCTGATTCCAGCCCTGTGTCTGTTTGGCTCTTGCATGTTACGGCAGCTTTCCTATTGGCCTGGCTGCCGGCTAGCAGGGCAGCCTCCTTACGCTCATAGGCGGTAGGCATCTGCGCCATGTTATTGGCCAGGGAAGCCATTTTGCTGACTTGTGTGTGTCGCTTATTTCGCCTTCCTACCGGTTATTTCACTTCTGTATTCATAAATATTCTGTGGTATAAGCAAGGTTAATTGTAATACAGGTTAGAAAGATCGACGTTGAAAGTTTGGCACAGGGAAAATTTCTGCCGCTTGAGCGCTGGTATTGATAAGGGGTGCAACTGACCAATAAAAGAACTTTCCTGAATTTTAAATATCGTTGGTTGATAATTTAAAATGTGAAATTGGTTTCGTTTCACTTTAAAATTAAGTTAAATGACGTCTGTTATTTCCAAGCCTATTTAAATTTAATTTGGCTACTACTTCGTATTTTTCTGGTCCCTTAGCGACAGCAGCGAAACTAGCGGCAGAAATTTTCCCTGTGTCAAACTCTCCCATAAGAAAACAAATTTTTTTTCTAGCCTGTAGTAGAATTACCCTTAGTATAAGCAATATTGGTCGAGCAATGTCAACTGTATGCAATGTAGGAAACTATTTCCTTTGCCTTGTCGTAGCATAAAACATTATATAAATTGTTTAAGCCGAATCACGGTCGTAGAAAAACACGTATGAACACTCGCCTATCCACCAATGTATTTTATGTATTTTGCTTGACTCCCTTATTGTTTGGCTGTAGTTCGTCAAGTTACCGAGAATGTCTAACTTTTTGGCGCTGTTATCCGGGCGGTCGGACTCAAACTCCGCCCACTTTTTCCCATTGTTAACATTATAAAGTAAATAAAGATTTCTGAAGCCATGATTTAAAATTGTGAGCGAAGGAAGTATTTCATAAATTGATAAATAATACGTATTGATAAATTGTTTACCTCAGTGTGAGAGAAGTGGGCGGAGTTTAGCTCGACCGCCCTAACTGCAGCGCCAATAAAACACAATATTCTCGGTAACTTAATGAACTGCAACAAAACAACAAGGGGGTCAAATATCCAGGCGAGTGTCCAGACCTGTTCTTCTACGGCCGTGGGCCGAATTAAATGCAGAATTCTGTTATTCTATGGAAACGGCACAGTTGCAAAATTACTAATTTTACGGTGCAGAGCAGTCTTTGAGGCGCCAAACATTGAACGAGAATCACAGCTAGTTGGGAGAAGACGTGGACCAGATGTTTCAAAGCAAGCCACGACGTGACCGCATCTACGTCGTTAAACCAGCTTTACGACGTTTGAAGAGCTCGTCTTTGTTTTCTGCTCGCCCTTCTAACTCGTATAGCACGAACCACGTTCCAATATACAACGTCGTTTAACTGAGCTTATAATTGCTCAGCGTAAAACTGTTTTGTTTTTATTTGTACCGAATACTGCCTGCACAACGTGTAGACATTAACCTCTGATAAAGTTATCTTCTTAATAATTTTTTATTCTTATCTAACTGACCATAATATAAATTTTGGAGACTCGGCTCAATAAAATATTAACTTACTTAAACTAATGATGTAATTTGTTTGAAATATTCATATAGCAGAATTTAATTATGTTGAGTGAAATCGTGGAAATACGTCATTACAGCTCTATATCACCTCAGAAAACTACGCCATAAAATAAAAAAATACACTCACATACACACATATATATATATAGGTGTATATATTTACTTACTCAAAATAGAAATACATGAAAATTCGCGCTTGGAAAGTATATGCCACACATATCTCAAATAAGCACAAGTAAATAAAGCAGTTTATCTGAATGTATATATTTTTTCTCAACTGATATTCTGGGCCGTCATAATGCCGGCAATAGCAAATTTCCACGATTTAAATCAAAATAAAAATTTAAAAAACCATTAACACTACAAGAAGTTGCTGTAAGTTACTTAATTACGTTTATGGATAGCGAAAACAAAATTATTATTATTATTATTATTATTATTATTATTATTGCATATATTTCCCAATTTTTTTATTATTCAGAGGTGGTATAAAACATATCAAAGCATTTTTTTTTCCTAAGTGAGTTTCTGCTAATTGCAAGTGAGGTGGTATTTACTATGTTTATATTTCCGAAACATTAAATTTTATTTTCGACGTGTCATAACGCAAAAATTATGATATAGTTTTTGTATGTGGTGAAAAACTTGTGAGATGTAATGTGTCGAAACTGGATAGTATTAAATATAAATATAAAATATGTATACACATTTTCTGTAAAAACACCATAAATAGATAACGTCAACTGCCAAGAACTCTCCGAGCGCTTTTCAACATTACTCATCTTCAAGACACTGGTTGCAAGAGTAGTGTGAGAACAGGAAACAAATCAGAACCTGAAAATATAATGTCGTCCAAAAAAAAAAAAACCAAGAAACAAGAAGAACAATGAAATATTAAAAAATGCTATGTTGGCTATAGTTAACTCACAATAGCTTTGTTTTTAACCCCTGACGCCTAAAAAAAGGGGTGTTATAAGTTTGACGTGTCTGCCTTCTCATCTGTGTGTCTGTGGCATCGTAGCTTCTAAACGAATGAACCGATTTTGATGCGGTTTTTTTTGTTTGAAACGTGACTTGTTCGAGAATGTTCTTAGCTATGATTTAAGGAAACCTGTTCAGCCGTTTAAAGATCATCAGCTCTTTTCTAGTTGTTGAAGGGGTGTGAGCAGCTTCTACTGGTCTGATCGATCCGAAATTTAGTATCCTGTGAGTAGGTTTTTTTTTTTTTTTTTAAATTTTTAATTTAGGTCTAAATTTGTTATGTAATTTTTTCATGTCTCAGAATATGTTATGATACGGCATAGCAGTGCAATGGCGTATGTCCACAATAGTTCACTAATTAATTTAATCCCATCGCAAGAATCTTTAATATAAATTTAACGATATAATGTTGAGTAGTTGGAGCGTCACTGATTGGCGAGGAGGCAGGTTAAGTGGCGTTCACGTGGCAAAAATGTTTAATTTTATATTTTGTAGTTTACATTCTATAAAACGAACGCTATGTCGTTCGAATATACAATTGTTAATTTCTGCCACATGAATCCCATTAAGATTAAACTGAGAAAACTAACAGGAATCTGAGATAAAGGCGCCACGGAAGGATCAGGAAGAATGTCTTGAAGAGAAAGAACCGTGCACAGGAGTACAGTTATATTGTGGGTTATGAAGGGTGAACTTATCATATAACTTGTTGCTTGTGCAGTAGACCAATAGAAACAAAACAACACTTCCAAGAGCCTACACTTCGTTGGCATTCATGCCAGAAGATAACATGTTCATACAAAGCAAAAAAAAAAAAAAAAAAAAAAAAAAACTTGTGTCTTCATAATATTTCTGCCATGCGTTAGTATTATAAAGTAAACCGTTTTTGTGGACGTAAACATGACCTATTTCCAGTTAAATGATCAATTTTACAATAAAACAGATAATATGGCAATTGGCTCTTCACTCTCACCCGTCATGACTAGGGACCTCAATTTTTGATGAAAAGGTTTCTGCAACAGTTATTTCAGTGTCTCATGTGCACATTTGCAGCTTTGTTTCACGGCCAGTGTTTGGCTGTTTTGAACTGTTCGTGTCTTAACGCTTCACCGCAAACCACGGACTTGTATCGCAGTAACTTTCTTCTGATTGGTGCAGCCAAATGAGAAACGTCTTTCCGCAAAGACACGCTGCCAATGACAGTAAACCAGAGCTACAGCTGTGCACACGAGCCACTGAAACAAACTGCTGCAGAAATCTTTTCACCAAAATTTGGGTCCCTAGTCGTGAGAAACATATTCATGGATCACTTCCAGGAAGAGCAATGAACCAAACAAGCACCCCACTTTAAGTCGAGCTGCGATATGTTGATATACAGTTCTCATCTCGCAAATGTATCTGGAAAATTGATTGCATTTGTTAAATTTTAATTTGATGCTCGCAATGGCGTATGTTCACATAAATGATTCCTTTTCCAAATACCTCTACAATACAAAAACGGAAAGAAAAAATTTAAGTTAAGGTCTCAGCCTACTTATAGGCTTGTAGCCAGGGTTTTTAAATAAGGAATCAATTTTAAAATTAATTTCTTCTCAGTGAGGCAAATTTTAAGATAGAGTATTAAAATTTTTCGCCAAAATATCTTACGTGGCGCTATTTTTCCAGAAATTTAAAATTGGAATGTATTATGCTTGAACTATTAAAACTTACTAAAAGTAACTATTTTTTTTGCATTCGTTCTGGGGTATTATAAATCTGGACGAGCAAAGCTCAGTTGACTAATTTAAAAAAAATGTATAACTTATGTGCAGGATATGGTTATTTTCTGTGTTCTGTTGTCTATGAACCAGCAATAAAACCATGGGCTCTGCGCGGGCGGTTTGAAGGGGATGGGGAGGGTAGCAGCTGGTAGACTCTGCGGTTATTTCGGTATCGCGGCCTCGTCTCCTCACACAAGCGATGCCTGCTTAGTGTTTCGGCGTGCCGATAACCAAACATCGCGCACCAGCTATACATAGTACCCCCTCTGTCCCCCACCTACACCCTCTAACCCACACACCTCCTATACTGCCTGCAGGCTGGAGAAGTCTGCTCCAAAACTGGCACGCTCCGCATACTTACATCGCCGTCATAGCCCAGTGCATCCCGCGTTACAGAAGCCAAACTACGCTTGAAACTTCCAGATCGGAGACATCAAACCACAGAATACTTAGGAATACAGAGGTGGAATAGCTGGGCAGTCACACACCCCAGCAAAGTGGCTTCCCTGGCCAGCAACATGGTGGAAACACCTACTGCCAATCAGCGTAAGGCAGCTGCTCGCTGTAACATGCAGGAGCCAAACAGACACAGGGCTTGTATCAACAACCTCGGGTAGCCAATAAGCGGTGAAGTTCGCCTGTATCAATTGAGCCGCCATGTTATTTCATATGTGTATTACTAGGGACACCTGTTTTTCGCGAAAATAATTTTTCCCCACTTTGCTTCGGTGCCCTACGCATGGGCACACCCAGGGGGGTGGCACTAGGGGCAAGTGCCTCCCCCCAAAGGGGCGACATTTTAAAATGTTATATCAATTTTTATTGTGTGTACTAATAGTAAGTTACAGTACGTATGTGTTGAGATGCTATTGTAAGCAAAGTGTGTTCACATGTTTCAGAACCGTTGTGAATGTAAGAGAGTTTTTAGAGATCCACCTGCCTAACATCTACAGAATTAGTGTTTTATTAGTTCTTGTGCCGTCTCCAAGCCAGCATCCCGGGTGCGCCCATGGCCTTACGTGCACATCTGCAGTTCTGCTACGTGGTCAGTGATAGGATATTTTAACTGTCACGAGCCTAGGTATTCTACCGGCAAATCACTGACGTGTGGTGTTGCAGGAATGATATTGTGATTGGCTCAGTAAAATTTGATACGGCTCTTCACACAGACACGCTGCCAATAACCATGAAGCAGAACTGCAGATGTGCACGTAAGGCACTGAAACAAACTGGGGCAAAATTATTTTCACGAAAAACAGGGTCCCTATGTATTATATCGTCTGTGGACAATCAGTGATACATGAGCCAGTTAAACGTTCGTTAGATGAGAAAGTACTACCTGGCGGTGTATAGGTCGGCCGTTCGCTTACTGGAAGGCTATCTATCGTGCACGATACATTTAAAGGTTAACTTTCAAGAATTCTGTTGCAATGATTCTGCACGACAAATTAATGAAATATTCCATTATTGTTTATATCAAGCAGTTTACCAAGAATATATATCCTATGCTTCGTCAAAGATAAAATATTGACTTGTATAAGTGGTTCAGAAACTAAAAATTCGATAAAATTGTGTAACACGCCTATTTTAGAATCCCCGCAATGTAGCGCAACATTCTACACGAGGCAAAGGTACGTTTAGAGAAAAGACACTGCGAAGAAGTGAAAGAGACTGAGGAAAGAATGAGAACTAGTTTAAACAGGAAGGACGCCTGAAGGCACGCCAAGTCACTTTGAAGTTGTCGCGTAGTGACGCCATTCCGTGGCAGGAAACGACGCTCACAGGATTCGACGCACGTCCGCCTTACTGGCTACACACAGTGCACCTGGCACCAGAAGTGACGCCATAACACAGTAGGAGCTAGGTTACTCTTTGAAGTTGCCGCCTGTCCTGGCCGCCGGGCGGCGTCACGGAATATTTAGGAAAGCAGAAGTGGGATAGCTAGAGATGAAGCGGGAAAACTTTGACTGTTTGCTGGATTTCAACATACGTACAGCTTACCAGAATATTACTGGCTTTAGCTTGTACTTGGAGCTGTTGCCCTATTTGACTGAGCCATTAAGAATCCTGAAATTGTAATATTTTATGCCTGTTATTGGTCTGCAGACAACTACGTTGCGTCAGACGTGTAACACCCAATCATACGTGTTGCAATTTACTACAGCGTTTTCTAGGGAATGTTGGCACTAAACATTTCCCAGATATACCGTCATCTCTAGGAATAGCCTGTAGAACGGCAAACTCAGTCACTCACGCCAGCAAAATGGCTTCACTGGCCAGCAACATGGCGGAAATGACTACCGCCAATCAGCGTGATTGGTTTGGGGCATCAGTGCTTGAGCGAGCAACCAACGAGCAGCTGTTTTCTGCTTGATTACACATATATCCTTGGAGTCTATCCTATAGTTCAGTGAACCCACGAATTGTTTTTATCTCTAATGATGACGATTATTTTACATGGTTCATCACAAATGTTCAGAAGTTGCAAATCAGAATTTTTAATGGACAAGCCAAAGAGACCGAACCAATAACTACAGCAACGATTTCTCATCATTTGGTTTGAATGACTTATATCTAGAGACATACAAAATTCGCGTTATAGTCTGTCTCATGTAACTTTTCCATATTTTGGTATTTCTCTTCTGAGAATTGTGCCTGGCAGTTCCATTGTTTGGAGCTTCAAACCTACCTGGCTTCCTGGAAGAGCACAGTGTCCACAATCATGTTTACAATCAGACTTCTCAGAAGTGAACTGTCAAAATATGGAATCCTTACATGAGATAGACTGTATTTTCTGACAGCTGACTAGATTCCAAGTGACTATAGGCTCGTTCGACGTCTCCTGCTGGCCGATATTGTTGTGACTTGCCGCGGAGAATGCTTGCTCGGTAGAAGGGCCAATCTATGTAAACTACAACACATAAAAGTTCGTGGCCAATTGAATCGCAGCTTATGATCTGTTATGTATAGGAATGTGAGGTTTAGTCTGCTATAAAATGATAACGCTAATTTTGCGTGTGTCTACTAATATGTGCAGTTCTGCTTCATGGTCAGTGATTGGTAGGGCCACGATTTTGTCGTGAAAAGATTTTTGCCCCCACTTTGTTTCCTTCTCTTTCGTGCATATCGGCAGCTGTACTTCATGGGTATTGGCAGCGTGTCTTTGTTCAGACACGTCTCTCATTTGACTGCACCAATAAGGATAAGATTATTTTGACTCCGTACGTCTGTAATTTGCCGAGGCAAGTGGGAGTAAAATCATCCAATAACAGGCGTTGTAGAAGAGCTGCAGGTGTGCACATGAAGCATTGAAACGAAATGTTGCAAAAATCTTTTCGCCATAAAATCGTGGCTGTAGTGATTGGATGTTTTAACTATCACCTGTCTTGGGGATATGTTGACAAATCGCACAGTATGTAGTCGCAATAACCTTCTTCTGATTGGTGCAGTCAAACGACGGACGTGTCTGAGCAAAGACAAAGCATAACTGCCGATATACACGTAAGATACTGCAACAAAGTGGCGCAGAAATATTTTCGCGACAAAATCGTGTCTTTACTGGAAAATCGTGAAAATGTTAAAAATAGTCTCCAATAAACTGTATTATATTAAACGTGACACGTGTGAACAGTTTTGGGACAAATCACACTCGCTGTGTGTCCAAGCTGTGCAGTTCTAACTGGGCCTGTTGTAGAGGGAAAAATACTACAAATAAACCATAGCCAATGTTGATACGAAACATTCAGTGTTATATACATCACGTTGGAGCCTAGCAAACAGTCAACTATCCCCGCATTTTTCCAGTGTATCTACCATTAATATACGAGTATTTCGCGGATTCATCTGACTTCAGCGTAGACTTCACAGTCCTATACACGCGCTAGATGAAGTCGAATATCCATTGGCTTATGACCGTACAAATTGGTTGCACGTGTTTTCTCCGCAAACTATTTCCTTATTTATATGGGCCCTGTTTTTCGCGAAAAGAATTCCGCTGAAGTTTGTTTCAATGCCTTACGTGCACGTCTGAAATTTTGCTTCATGGTTATTGGCAGCGTGTATTTGAGAAGAGCCGTATCTCATTTGACTGAGCCAATTTGCAATATCATTCCTGTAACACCACACGTCTGTGAATTGCCGGTAGAATACCAAGGCTCGTGACAGTTAAAATATCCAATCACTGACCACGAAGCAAAACTGCAGATGTGCACGTGAGGCAGCGAAACAAAGTGGGGCAAAATTATTTTCGCGAAAAACACGGGTACCTACTTATTTATAGAGACGAAAAATTTACGTTTTCATTTAGGCTGAAGCTAGAATCCAAACAACTGTAGGTTTGTGTCCATTTTGGAATTGAACCCTGACCTATCTCACTCCTCCTGGAGGCAGCTGACCCAGTAGAGAAGTAACTAAATGTAGGGCCAATGATGTGGTAACTCTGTGTCAGCGAGCAGCCGATGTGAAGCTGCTGTCTGTTTGAGTACATATACATTATTGAAGGTCTCTAACTATGTCTATATAATTCCTTTAGTGTTGCATCTTCCTCCGAGTTAACTTAAGAGTGCGTGGTAGATAAATAAACGCTGAAAACATCAATTAATTTATAAGCTTTTTACGAAGCCAATATGGATAAAATACTCAATGGCAATCCTTGATAATGGTATTTGCCAACTTTATGAGTAAATATTTATCCAGAATTACTAATTCGTTACACGTGATCTCTTGCACCGCAGTTAAATGCGCGAGGTTCCGACGTCAGAGATTGTGTCTCAGAAGTTCGTAACACTGGAAACAATTTTGTTTAAAACGTTGACTAAAACTATTGTCTAGGATTGCTATTGTTTGATTTTCGTAGATTGGCTTCAAGAAACCTACAGTTATATATTAATGCTTTTAGCGTTGAATTATGTACCGCGCCCTCTTAACGGGGATCTACTGTATTTGGCTGCGTAGAAGCAGGCGACATTTCTCTGTAGGGAGGGAATCTCCTTCCTCCGGATGCTGCATGGACCAGGGCGGACTATTTCTCTCGGCGGCAGAACACCCTCAGCTTCCGGGCATGTAAATAAGCGCGGCCTGCCAGGCAGTAAACAAACTGTTTCAGCGCGGAGGAGCAGACGCGAATGGCGAGGCGCGCGCCAGACCTTACCTCAATGTTTGTTACGGGACCGTTAAAATGTTTAGTGATGCGCGTAGTGTTCGGAGGAGGAGGGCTGGAAGACGGGTAAGGATGTTGCCACGAAATATATATATATATATATATATATATATATATCCTGAGACGAAGTCCTTAAGAGCGTTTAAATCGTCAAAACTATTCTGTATATTTTCGATATATTTTATTTGTTTCATTGTATAAACTTAGTGTCAATAAGGCCACGATTTTGTGGCGAAAATATTTTTGCATCATTAGGTTGCAATGCCTTATGTGCAGATCTGTAGCTCTGTTTCATGGTCAGTGATGGTGTATTTCAACTGCTCCTTGTCTTGGAGTTCCACAGGCAAATCACAGACGTATATCACAGTAACCGCGTCCTGATTGGTGTAGTCAAATCAGTGCCGTGTGGAAACAAAAATATTCTGCCAATAACCATGAAGTATGGCTGCCAACGTGTACGCAAGGCATTGAAACAAAATGGCGCATAAAACTTTTCGCGACAAATTCGTTGCTCTATCAAGTACAAGTTTAAGGCAAGTTAAAAAAAAGTGCAACATATTTTGCATTAATTAATTACGGTAACCATGGGATTTAAAAATGTTCACGTTTTGCAACACAAATTTAAGAATTGTGATACGTTATGATGTAAATCAGCATCTCACATTGAAGATTAATAAAATTCGCACATGACAAAGAAATTTCACGGAGATTCATTACGCAGGTTGCTCGTAATTTATATTGTCAGTTTGATGATAAAATTCGGTGAAAGAGTAGGTAAACGTCTTTAAATATGCATTGCACCATTTGTGTGCTTAAAGTGTTTTAATACTTGTGTTAAAAAGTTCATAAAGTATACTTTTTCGTTGGTTTCGTGTATTTATATTATTTCATCTGCTGCGAAGTCCCAAAACAAGAAAAATACCTTGAAAGTCAGGAAAAGGACACTGTTACTTGAACAGCCTTAAGGTGGCTCCCTGGGTAGGTTTGAGTTTATTTGTTACAGTCATAGGTCGTTCGCTCAATAAATAACCTCCATGTATTCTTACCTACCGATTCACAACACAAAAATAGCGATCGTGTGCATATAGAGATGTTGACATAGGAAATCGTAACACTTCATTTTTTGTGTGTACGCATTGGTGAGCAACCAATTACAGCAAAGGATTTAGTGAATGTCCGCCATTTTTGGGTTAACCTCCGAAAATACACGAAAACAAAACAAGCATAGTAAATTATAATGTCAGAAATCATGTTTATATATTCTAAGTGATGTTTTACACTGTGCAGGTTATTGGGACTTTGTCGTTATGTTTCCTATTATCTCCAAATACGATTCCACTTCAAGTATGTTTCCCGGCCTTCGGTTGTTGTCTTAACATCAAATAATATTTAGAATTCGTCGAAAATATGTTACTGGCTAAACATAACACTAAGAATCCAATTGTGAGATAATTTTGCACAAGGCGTCTGGTCATGCGCAGTTTCTACTATTATGTTATATGTCTTGTGCTTATGTTTTTTAATTGTAAACCATCCACTACACCAACCCAACTGGTAAGCTTAAGGTTGGTTCACAATTAAAAAACATAGGCACAGTACAATTAACATAATTGTAAATACTGTGCACGACCAGATGCCTCGTACAAAATAAGTCCACAATTTTATTCTTACTGTAATGTTTAGTCAATAACATATTTTCGACGAATTTGAAATATTCCTGGCTATATAAAAGTCAACCGAAGACCATTGAAACATATCTGATGTGCAATCGCATTTGGTGATCAAAGGATTCACAGTAACAAAGTTCCTAATAACTGCAGAGCTTAAAACATTTACAATATAGACACAGTTTTTTAACATTAAAATTTCTTATTCTAGCTTTGTTTTGTTCTCGTGTATTTTTGGAGGTTAAACCAATATGGCGGACATTCACTAAATCCTCTGCTGTGATTGGTCGCTGTGTCCTGTGCGTACGCACAAGAAATGAAATATTATCATTTCCTATGTCAGCATCTCTATCCACTCAACTTTTTTGGTGTTGTGAATCCGTAGGTGAGAACACACAGAGGTTAGTTTTTGTGCGAACGACCTATGTTCTATGCTTGCTGTTATGTTAGCAATTGTGAACCCACCAGTCTCAGGTTGGTCCGGGGAGCGTGTAAAGGGAGGAGGTTGGGATGGTTGCTGGGGGGTGGGGGTCAGAGAAGGCGATGACGCGACCAAGACGGGTCGTGTAACGTGTGGTTAGCACCTCGGTGACAGGCGGAAGTGGTGAGTCACTCACCGCAGCAGAGATGCCCTGTCCTCCGCTATTGTATCTCTCGTCCTCGGCGCCAGATCACCTGGGTGGTTCACCCTACACGAAGACACGAAGGAAACGGAAACACTATAGCCGCTAGGAGAAAAAAAACTTTACTGCCACCACAAAATATTTTGTCATTACGGACCTCACGGAATTTTTTTTTTGTGGTTACCACAAACATTTTTGCTACCCAAAACATTTTTTTGCTGCCTCCAGTTAAGTTTTGCGGTGTCTACAAAAGAAAGTAACCACTATAATATAAATTGATCAGCTCCATACTGACAAAATTTTTTGTTCCGACCACAAAACCGATTGTTTTGTGCAGTAATGCCACAGTACAAAATATTACCACCAAAAGTACTCTACTGATTTCGTTAGATATTGAAGCATATTTTCTGACCTCAATTTAAACTGTACACACACGTTTATTTATTGGTTTTTCTTTCAGTTTGAATGTAGACTCTCTTCTTTCTCTCTATGTATATATGTGTATATATATATATATATATATATATATATATATATATATATATACACACACACACACACACACACACACACACACACACACACACAGGGTGAGTCTGAATAACACTGACAAACGCTGGCAGGTGATTCCTTAGGAAAAGATAATCCAAAAATGTAACAACCACTTTTCCCGAAATTTATTTTTAAGGGAGCTGTGCGCCCCCCCCCCCTTTTTCCAAAAAAATTCGAATTTGAAATTATTTAAATAAAATATTTTTTATAAACCAATTGCGACTAAGTGACAAACAGGCGAATAGTGTTTTGTATACTGGAGACCATCCACATCGGGAAATGTGGTTTGAAAGATCAACCCCATTTCTTTTGTGGAAATGGGGTTACTATTATTTACCAATGTAAATGACACTATACACATTAAAATTACAGTGGGCGCTATCTGTGTTACAAAATTCAGTTAAGGGGATAGTTTCTCAAATGTCTCATCTCGTAGTACGTACACGTTTTATTTCATTAATTAAATGTAAAACGTCCGCGTTTGTTCGGAAAATCACCAACAGATTCCACACGCATACTCCTTATTAAAAGTTCAAATAAATGATACGTGTAACTTATGGTATACGAGGTTTCGTAAGGTGATGAACCACCTTGAAGTGTAAGCCTAAACCTTTGTTTATTGTAAACATTGTAGAAAGTATTTTACATGGACAGTAACCTCGCTATTGGGTACGCTTAATTTTTGCTACTCAATGCTTACTTCTTAAGTTCACTTCTTATTGGTTAAATGTTTAATCGTGTAAACCCCTTAAAGTCGGTGTGCATCAGATTACGCTACGGAGGTTGGTCCCACTGATCCCAGCAGTCGGACCATTACAAGTATATTCATACCTAAAAAGAAATCGTGAGAAACCACAGCTGCACAATTTTGATGACAGTGAAATGCACCTCGGAGACATGTAGATAACATTACTATATACACGTGTAATGTTTTTAAACGTTTTGTCTAATTATTCATAACTGACGCATTTTGAGCAGTTTTCCTACAAAATTTTATTTGCCGAAGCAGAGCACGACGTTCGGTGGCCAGGGACATCACAACGCAACATGCAATAAGTTAACGAACGGTATGTCGTTACATGAAGCGCATATCAAATACCGCATCGCTTCAACGAGCCAAGGGCTGAAGTAGCGTGCAAGATTACCACCGATCCATTTCTACTATGGGACTTTAAGAGGTGACCATATAATTTTATTGGTGGAAAGTCTGTAGTAAAGTTCAGTTCAAGTTTATATCTGAGTTTCACCATTGAGTAAAGCGTTTCACTACATCCGGTTAGTACACTTTGAAGTTCGGCAGTATGTTAAGGCCGTTTTAGGTTTTCTGGAGGGCTTAGAAACAGTGTTTTTAATTAGCATGTTGTTTAAACAATGTCATTCCGTCCTTGTACGGTGTGTGTTTTATTTTCCTACATTGGGACAATTGGAACATACGGAATATTTTCGAACACTGCAACGCATTTGAAGCGGATGATATCTGGTGCCCTGAAGGGAAAAGTCATAATTTTATATTTGTATTAAAAAGGGTTAGTTTTGTAGACATTACTCGAGAGTACATTTTCATCTTTCAAAAAAAATAGCAGAGTCAGTTTTCCCATAACGGCATTCAAAAGTCAAAATTTTCATATAAACTTGAAAACCAGTAAACATAATGAAATGAAACAAAAAAAAAAATCTCACTAAAACTTTGTGTCACGGTCTACGCTTGATGCATACAAAAACGCGTTATAAAATATTTTTGCATTAAAAAATGCTAAAAGTAATAAAACGTTAGCAAATATTTTTAATTAATTTTAAATACAAATTTTTTTTGCTTCCGGCCGTAAACTGTTACATGTAGATTTGATTTTTTCCCATTTCATTCAAGTTTTGTATGAAGTAAAAATATGGAAATTTTGACTTTGGAATGACGTTATGGGAAAACTGGATTGTAAGAGGAACATGTACTTTTAAGTAACGTCTATACAAGTAACAATGTTTTATACAATATACAATTATGATTTTTCCCTATTTGAACACCCTTGACACATGTGCACGACTGACTGAATGCTATGGCGCCATTAACAATCGATTGTAACGGATCGCAATTGCCGTCCATCGTTATTCTTCAATAGCAATATTGCGATAAAAGAATGTCGTAATAAGTCGAAGGATCCTATGTACGCATGCGGCCATCGACAAGACACTCTATTCTGTAATCATGTTAATATATTCCATCAGATAAGTGAGGAATCACTTGCCAATTACGTGACTCAGCACTTTCTACACTACCTTCTGATCACCAATAAAGTTCAAGGTTGGTAATCATACTCCTGGAAGCCTGCCAAAACAACTGCCGGCGAACACTTCTGCTCATAAGCATTTTCGAAATGTAATTATTTGATACTGAAATTGCAAACAAAGGCTATATATTTATATATATTGCTGTAGTGAAGGTGGCGGTTAATTTATAGTGTGGCAGGAAGCGTATTTTAAATGTTTACTCTACGTATAATGCTAACTTATTGGTTGAAACCAATTACGGCGAGTTGAGCAACAACAAAATCACATTAATTGCTCGCACTCTAACAACCTTAAACTTTTGGCTCAAAATCGCATTACCGGTCGTGGGCTTTTCAATTGCTAAACTGTGAAATTTCACTTTACACGTTAGGAAATTCCACAAAATAATATGTAGTATTTTACCCTTTCACTTTGCAAGAAAAAATTATCTGACTTGCAAGTGTAATTTACTTCACTTACACTAAAAGTTATTTTACCTGAAATTTTGTAGAGTATGCGGCTTGCACATAGAACAGAATAATAGAAACAAATTACTTTACAAGTTACAGTAACAGTTTGATATTTGCCATGATCCTAGCACACTTATAATATACAGCATATTCGGTACAGTTTCTGAATGCACAAACAAATTTGATGGGTCGGTTGTCAAGTTGCCTTAGTAGTTGGGTGGACGATGTTTGTCTAGCCACTTTTAAAAATTGAGGTGTAGTTTCACCGCAGATATAATCTAGTGTGCGGATCATAGGCATATGTTGCCAGAACTACTAGGCTTGTATGTGGCAACACAGCGCGGGAGGAAGGTGAAGATGAATGGTGGTGTCATGGCTGACAGCTTCTCTCCCCAGCAGAGCACTTCGTCACACTCGCCCTATGAAAGGGATGTCCTCATCTCGCGGATAATACAGACATCACCGGCCTCTACTATGGCCTCGAGAACAATCTGATATGTAGACTCTACTGCTGTCTACCCGCGCGTGAGAGGCTCAGAAGCGACGGAGCTGTAAGATCGACCTTGAAGTGTACATCAAATGCCGCATCGCCTCAACGAGCCAAGCGCTGAACTAGCGTGCAAAGTTCCCGCCGAATGGTTTTTACTGTGGGACACTAAGCGGTGACCACATAATTGTTAACTGTGTTCAGTGGCGTAGTTAGGGAGGGGGGGATATCGGGACATATTCTCCCCCCCCCCTACCCAAATTCTATGGAAACGTTAAAATTAAAAAGTATGTTTCACGAGCCAACACAATTGCAGACATGCTGAAGCAAAAGCTTAAATTTGTACTTGTATTTTTCATATATCAACATAGAGGTTTTCACCTTCTTACTATTTATTATCCTTAAAACTAACAAAATTTATCAAAGTGGTGTATTAATTTTTTCTTAAGTAGCACCATTTTGTACCTAAAAAAAAAAAACAAATTTTCTGGGGGAAGACCTTCGGACCCCACCCCCTTATATTAGTGTCGTGAATGGGTAACTACCCCCCCCCCCTGAAAAAAATTGTTGGCTACGCCCCTGACTGTGTTGATTGAACACACAGCAAAGTACAATGCGCGTTTTTATCAGAATTTCGCATACATCAGATAAGTACATTTCAAGAACGGCAGACTGAAAAGCCCGTTTTTAGCTATGTTGGAGGGCTTAGAAACCGGGTTTGTAACAAGCAAGGTGTTTCAACGGTGATCTTCCGACCTTGTCCGAAGTGTGTTTTTTTTTCGTACGTTGGCACAACGGGCGGATGTGGAAAAATTTCGTAAAAACAAAATTGTTAACGAACACACTGCAATGTATTTAAGGCTCTGTTTCAGTCGCCCTATTGAATTTTATTGGTTTTCGATTTTTTTTTTAAATTCTGAGAAGAAATATTTTAAATCGGTGCCTATACAGCAAATTCTATCTACTTTGTGCTACAATACCAACACGGAAGCAGAGCTAGTAAAGTAGTCCCATAAATATGCGAGTTTCCATAAGTGGAACTAGTCCCGTAAATTAACGGACACTTCTGGAGAATTTTTACCAGCACTTCTCCGTAAAATAATGAAAATTATTTTTAACAGCGACACCTTATGTTTGTGAGAGTTTTTAGCAACTGTTGTTTAGTACTCCTTAACATACTAAAAAATTCCACTGTCATTCGGTACCACTTGAAATACTCCCATGTACACCGTTATAAATGTTAATGGAAATGTATCGTTAATAAATGGAAATAGTGTCCGTGAAAATAAAAACCGAAAAATCTGTAGTAAATACACACTACAGAATCATACGTAATATGACCATTAGTCTGTGGACACTTGCACGGAAAAAATCGTAAATTTACGGGTTAGAGAGCTGTAAATATTACGGATATATTTCAATAACATCACCGGTAAATCTGCAAACCTGTAGAAATGCAATTGTAGCATTATAGACATGTAAGTATGGCTCAGTTCCGTGTGATGAAACTGTTTTACGGAAACTACTGGTGGATTAGGAATATGTTTCCGTGAATTCACAGAGGTATCCGGAGAAAATTTACCGAAAATTCCGTAAATTGACGGAGAAAATATTTCACAGTGTGTTTTCCTCCTGCTCAATCTATCACCGCAGTAATCCACACTGGGATACAGTGGAATCTAACTAGGCACCACAAGAACGATGGGCTACCACCAGCGCTATGGACTGCCTGTCGGCGACCTCGAGGCAATATTTCACGCCAGTAAGCCTAGGCCTGTTTCTCTGGCGAAGCAGTCAAGAATAGAACATTACAAGCCTCGTGTTTATTTAAATTTCTCGGCCAAACGACTTCCGAAACATGCGTGAAAATAGTGTCGCGTGGGTTTCTATTCTTTTAATAGCGTCTGGTGTCAAATGCGACATATCTCTTTTCGCGGTTGAATTGGTTACTTGTGTTCACAACGAAATGTAAAATACTTTTTGTAAACAAGTTGAATCTCGGTAGGAGGGAATTACAAAACTCAGAAGTCACTGCATCGAAGCGTAATTGAATGTCCAGATATGTTGGCAGAGACCAATACACAGTTATTGTAACTAGTATTTTTGAAAATTCTGATCTTTGATGTTTTAATCGTACGTCACAGTAATAAACCAAACAAGTTTTTTCTACTCATCTATCTTGTATGATTACGTACGTTGGTTCCATGATGGCTCCGATAAGTAGTTTGCCTGGTAGTTCGTTAAAAGGTTTTTCAGTTAAAAGAGATATTTTAAGAAACTATAATTGCGGTAAATGTAACCGCGTTGTGAGAAACGGAATCCAATGCGATGACTGTGATTTGTGGTTCCATTTTAATAAATGTAGTAGTGTAAAGGATGAATTGGAACTCACCTCGATAGACTGGTCATGCCAAGCATGCGTCACAAAGGCAAAAAAATGGGGTAAGAGAAAGTGAAAATAATGTTGATACACCGGTGAATCACAGTGATGCTCGTGTAAATAAAGCATTAATCAATCAACTCATTGAAGAGTTAACATCGCTACGCAAAATTATAAGTGTTTTGCAAGAAGATCTTTCAACGAAACAATTAATCGACTCCATTGCAAATACACCGAGGTGGAGTGAAGCAGTGAAGAGGCGTCGAGGTCACCCACCAGGAAAACCACAAAACTCCAGTATTTCGGTGCAGAACAGATTCTCTTTATTGGAAAATGAAGACCAAAATGGTAGTACCACCGAATTCAGTGCCAGTGTCCCACAACAAGCTCCTGCAACACGACGAAGCAGACAAATCAAGAAAGGTAAGGGAAAAATATGCATGTACTCAGACAGTCATGGTCGTGGCATAGTGAACAAAATTTGTGACACTTTTCCTGATAAATCTGTAATCGGCTTTGTTAAGCCCGGAGCCAAATGCTCTGAAGTTACTAAAAGTTGTGATACACTGTGTGAAGATTTCAGCTCAAATGACACAGTAGTATTAATGGGAGGCAGCAATGACATCAGTGTCAATGAAAGCTCAGGTGCAGTTATGACTTAAAAAACAAACTATCAAAATTCACTTTTACAAATGTTGTTGTGGTAGGAATACCTCATCAGCATCAACTGCCAACCTGGTCGTGTGTTAACAATGAAATCAATGAAACTAATAAGAAACTAAAAAACATACGTAATCACTTTTCTAACACTACTTTTATTGAAGTGAAAGATTTTGACAGGAACCTTTTCACAAAGCATGGTAGCCACCTCAATCTGGCTGGTAAAACTTTGTTAGGTAGTAAAATTTGTGCAGCCATTCTGGCAAAAATAGTTGTAAGTAAACCGATTCCTCTGGAATGTAAAGTTGTTGTGTCTCCATGTGATCCAAAAAACTTAATGTAAACAATCTTGAACACTTTGCATGTATGACTAGTCCTTTTTCCTGCAATGTGTTTAGGGGATACCTCAGACAAACTCAACACACATGTTCAGAAACAAAATGTATTGACTAACAATAGTACCTTGCTTCGAGTCTTACACCAAAACATCCAGTCCCTTCGTAACAAAACTCTTAGTTTAGAAACTATGATAGAACAACTTAATTATGTGTCCTGTATCTGTCTGTGTGAGCACTGGTGTAGTGATGTGGAGTTACAAGTTTTAAAAATATATGGCTACAAACTTGCTAGTTACTTTCGCCGTACCATATATAACAATGGTGGAGTTTGTATTTTTGTACAAAATAACATTACATATAAGAGAAGGGGTGATCTAGAAGCTTTATCAAGTGAAAAAAAATCTGGAAATTGCTGCAATAGAAATACGCGATACGACAAATTTTGCGGTGGTAATTGTTTGTGTTTACAGGTCTCCAAATGGGAATAAAGAAATATTTTCAAATATATTGGAGAAACTATTGACTAAAATTGTTCATATTAAATATAAGGTAGTTTTATGGGGTGATTTCAATATCAACATACAGTTATATGATTGCAGCACACACCAATATCTTAATATTTTGCATTCCTATGGGCTGCAACTACTTACAAACTTTGCAACAAGGGAAACTGTCTCTACCTCAACAACAATTGACCACGTGATAGTTAGCAATAATCTTATTGATGTAAGTCTCAAGCAATTAATAAATGGCTTGTCATATCACTTTGGTCAGATGTTGGAGGTAATTTGTACCAAATTCAAAACTGAAAAAACTATCACATTCATGAGGGACTTTAAAAACTTCGCTGCTTTTTATAATGTCTTAGAGTATTAAAACTGGGAAGCTGTATATTCTGCAGGGTCTGTAGATGAGAAATTTCGAACATTCATGAATATATGGTCTCAAAAATTTAATATGTATTTCCCCAAAAAGATGCGTGTATTCAATACTGTAATAAATCAAAATGGGTGACAAAAGGTATTCGCATATCTAGTATGACAATGAAAAAATTATATTTCAGAAGTAAATATAACAAATCACAAAACCTTGTCATTTATTTTAAAAACTACAAAAAAGTCTACAGAAATGTACTTAAAACAGCTAAACAACTTTTTAATGATCAGGTAATCTATAAATCTCATAATAAATCAAGGACAGTCTGGAACATAATAAAACAAGAGTCTGGTTTGCAAAAAAGTTCCCATCGCAGCCTAACAATTAAGGATAATAAAGGGGAAATAATAAACTCTACCATTCATACAGCAAACTACATAAACAACTACTTCTGTAATGCAGCAAAAAAGTTATATGTTCAAAATCCACAGCAGAATGCTGAGGTGTGGAATAAACACATATCCAGGTCTTCATTTTATTTATATCCAGTGGATACTCTGGAAATAGCAAACTGCAACAGAAATATTAAAAATAAAAACTCCACTGGATTAGATGGCATTCCTATACAGACAATTAAAAAATGCTCTGAGCTTCTCTTACAGCCATTAACCCATATCATTAATGAATCATTTCAAACTGGTGTTTTTTCAGACGACTTAAAAGTAGCTAAGGTTATTCCAATATTTAAGAAAGGGGAGGCAACTAAAATAGAAAACTATAGACCCATTTCGATTCTGAGTGCCATTTCAAAAATATTTGAATCAGTGATAAAAAATAGAATTGTAAACTATCTTTCAAAATTTAAGCTTCTAAATAGCTTTCAGCATGGTTTTCTAAAAGGGAAAAATACTGAAACAGCAATAGGGGAGTTCCTGGAAAAAATTTTATCCTGCAGTGACAAATCTATTGACACAATTAGAATTTTTCTTGACTTGTCAAAGGCGTTCGACACTGTGGACCACACAATATTACTAGATAAATTAGAAAATGTGGGAATTAGAGGAAAACCAAATGCTCTTTTAAAATCGTATCTAACAAATAGGAGACAGCTGGTAGAAATTACTAAAAAAAAGCAAAAATGACTATGTAAACACTTACTGCTCTCACCCAAAAGTGATGGACACTGGTGTCCCACAAGGAAGTGTTTTGGGCCCATTACTGTTCCTAATATATGTGAATGACTTAGTCCTACAACTCGATGATGTTTCTGTCGTCTCTTTTGCTGATGATACAAATTTACTCATTAAAGCAGACAATAATATGTCAATAGAAGATGCTGCAACAAATATACTAAATAAACTTACCTCTTGGTTTAAATCAAACAAACTTGTCCTGAATCTTGATAAAACAAACTGCATCCTGTTTGGTACAAAAACCACAGCAAAAGAGCCAGAAATAATCTTGGGTGGCAAATTAATCAAAACAGTTCAACAAACTAGTTTCTTAGGTGTAAAAATTGACAAAAAATTGGCATGGAAGGAGCATGTGCAACATGATATGAAGAAACTTAACAGCTCATGTTATGTTTTAAAATCCCTCTCAACTCGCATCTCATACAATTGTCTAAAATTAGTCTATTTCGCTTATGTACACACATATATAAGCTATGGTATCATTTTCTGGGGTATTAGCGAAACAAATTTGAAAAAGGTTTTTATTGCACAAAAAAGAGCAATCCGCATCATATTACACTTGTCTCCAATGGACAGTTGCAGAAATTATTTCAAGATTTTGAAGATTTTGCCTGTACCATGTGTTTATATATATAAATCAATACTGTACATCTACAAAAATAAAAACAAATACCTCACAAATAAACAGGTTCATAATTATAAAACTAGAAAGAGAAACCACTTTCATGTAAATTCTGTAAATAAGTCATGTACTATGAAAACTGTTAATAATATTGGAATTAGGCTTTTTAACAAGCTTCCTATTGAAATTAAAACTTTCACCAAGTTTAAACAGTTTAAAAGTCATCTCTTTGATTACCTCTTGAATGGGTCCTTCTACAGTGTCCCAGAATATATGGAAGCATAATATATTTTATTACTACTACCTTAGCCTATTATTGTATTGGAAGTGTCCACGTTATGTCTCTATTGTCTCATGGTTTATTATAAAACAATCAAAATCCAATGCACATGACATGTATGTTAGGCAAAATGGACTAAGTTAATGTAAAGTGTTCAAAGCTTTAAACAGCCGAGTTTATCATTATTTTTATAGTGCTTTATTTTGTATTTTGATTGTTCCCTAAATATCTGTATTATTTAATTTGTAAAAATGTTTGTATATCATTTGTGTGTATATACATGTATATAATGATTGACAAGTTCTATAGCATTGTAAATGCTCAAAATGAACAATAAAAGGATTGATTGATTGAATCACTATAGGTTCGGGATCTGCAGTACGTAAAAAAAAAAACATTAATACATTCAACACAATACCAAAAAATTACAATATCTTATAAATAATACATGACCGCAAATACAACCAATATATAAAACAATATATTACAAAACAAAAGAGAAAATACAAGACAATACATTAGCAAGCATTTAAATTATTAATACTGCCTTTGATTTGAAATACATTGTAAATGTTGTGGAGACAGAAATTTGTTAGGAAGACAGTAAATTATGAAAAACCGGTATTTAAAACCACCAACGTCAAAAGCCGTGTTGTCCACGAGTTTGAAAATTATAAATAATTACCAGCTACGATGTTTATGTTTATTTACTGCCCATGCAAGCAATAAACTTGCAGATGCCATATCATCGTGTGGTGACGTAGGTAGAGGTTTATTATATCAACCCACTGCAACCAAACGCAACGGGCCCTGTGGCGCAACGGATAACGCGTCTGACTACGGATCAGAAGATTCCAGGTTCGAATCCTGGCAGGGTCGTCTTCAGCGAAGCTTTTTGTTGCCGTGTATAATTTGTATCCAGTCATTTTTGTACATGTATACTGGCACTCCACGTCTAATCAAGCGTAGACTAATATTAAAATGTAAAAAACCGCCAGAGAACGAAGGAGATATTCTACAAACAACGCAAATTATTTTTTTTTGTGAAAACTACTGTAAACGCTATATATTAGCACGATGTAAAAATATGACACAACTAAGAATTCGATATCTTCACATATTGATGACGCTGCGTAATCAGGCTTGCAGCCATATTTTTAATTGCAATTTCATGTTCAGGTAACCGTCTGACGAAGCCGCCTAACTGCACGCAGAATTGCGGCCGTTACAAGATTATTCTAAAACTTCTCAGCGTGAGTACGAAATACCTGCTTAGGAACGGCGTTTAAGGGAGTTCAAGTGAGATGAAATCATAATTTTACATTTTTATGAAATATTGTTAGTTTTGTAGACGATACTTGTGAGTGCATTCTACTCTCACGAAACAATTTTAGCTCTCGTAGTTTTCTCATAACGGTGCGTCAAAGATAAAATTAGCTTGGGCTTTGATAGAGGAAGTGATCACTGGTGGAAGCTTCAGAGTGTCCTAAAGAATAGAACCGTGAAAGAATGGAAGACACTAACGCAAGAGATTGTACTGGCGATGCAAGGGCGTATCCAGCCCTAGGTTTTTTTTCTGGGGGAGGGGGTGCCATTTCTTTGAACCCAGACAGCATGCAAGCTTGCTGCAAGCCTGCATTTCACCTGCCTCAGGCTTGCAAAAGCAAGTTTGCTTTGCAAACTTTCCGCAAGCTTGCAGCAAGCTTGGTTTCTTCCGGGAACTGGTATAGGTCTTCCGTATAACTTTACAAAGTTGGGTTACATTCTTTTAAATTGTGTTAACGTTATGCTTATTTATTTCGTGCAGTGTTCCAGCTAGTTTTTGAGATTCAGGAAAACTTTGCTATTCAGGTATCGTATAAATACTGGTTAAGCTTGTCGCATCAGGCTTGCCACAAGCTTGTTCTGTGGTAACTAGGAAGCTTGATTCAAGCTTGCACACTTGTCACGACAAGCTTGCTGCAAGCTTGCATTGCTGTCTGGGAAAGTAGGCATGCCCAAACCTCGAGTCAAGGTAGGGGGTCAAAGGGGTTCTCTCCCAGAAAAATTTACTTTCTAATGTGAAAAAATTGCTTTTAAGGCGTTCCCTAAACAAAGTATTGAATATACCACTTAAAAATGTATAATATTTTAAAGATAAACTAAACATAAAAGGTTAAAAGGGAGACGGCAGGCCCCCTGCTCCTCCCCAACTCATCCGACCACTGTCGCGAAGTGGGTGATGAAATTTAGGGTGATGGTGAGTGGATAGGTGATATACGGGGAGTGCGTCATTTGTCCTAAAATATATTTGTCCACATAACACGCCTAACAAGGCATTTGTCGTAAAGGCGTATGCCATAAGATTGTTCTCAATCAGGCATTTACTCTAAAGTCGTTTGCTCTAAATGTGTTTACTCTACAGTTTAAGACAAATGCCTCTCGGGCAAACGACGTGTACTCTATTTATGGTCGGCCCAACTGCAGGAAGAAAACTCAAATTAATCACTTCATGTAAAAACTCTTAAGTAAATAAACTTATACATTTGGGGCACGACCGTAGAAGAACAGGTCTGGACACTCGCCTATCTAACAATGTATTTTGCTTGACCCCCTTGTTGTTTGGTTGTAGTTCGTCAAGTTACCGAGAATGTCGTACTTTTTGGCGCTGTTTTCCGGGCGGTCGGACTCAAACTCCGTCCACTTGTTTCCATTGTTAAATTTATAAAGTAAATAAAGATTGCTGGAGCCTTTTCTATAAATTTGTGAACGAAGAAAGTATTTCGTAAATTGATAAAAAAAATACGTTTTGGTAAATTGTTTATCTTAGCGGAAAGGAATTGGGCGGAGTTTACTTCTACCGCCGTAACATCAGCGCCAATAAAACACAATATTCTCGGTAACTTGGTGAACTACAGCCAAACAACAAGGGGGTCAAATATCCAGGCGAGTGTCCAGACCTGTTCTTCTACGACCCACGTTTGGTTCAAAAAGGGAACTAGCTATTTGCTTGCATTTATTTGTCACAATCTAAGTTGCAGTGATATAACAAATCTGGGTGACAGAGATAGTCTCGCTTTCTCTAGCAGGTTAGTTTTTGCAAACATCTTTTGAAAATAAATAATGTCTATGGTTCTTGACCGCAACGACTTTTTTTGTTATTCTCTCATTTCAACAAATACATAATTAAACAATTGTACTGTCAATTTATTATTATTAAAGCATACGAAAGTTATTATCAATATAAACACGTATTTCAATTGTTTACACACAAAATAAAATGGCTATGTTCTTTTGTTGTGTACTCCTGTCTTCACAGCAGTGGAAGTTATGTACCTATGAAAGCAGATTGTATATATTGTGTTCTTCCTGGTAAAATACAGCCATTTTATTTCAAGTTATAATACATTGTCAACGCCAAAATTGTGGCGTGATGACAAACTCAAATGACAGTGAGAAGCCCAGATATTTTATAAAACTTTAACGTTTACATGAACATCCGTTTCTTTAGAGAATATGTATATTTTTTGTGCATACAATCTATACATTTGAAAACGCCATATTTTTTAAGTCTTGTAGATGCAGGTTTGTTACACGTAGTAAAATGTACAGTGCTTAACCGGCCCTGTGGCGCAGCGGATAACGCGTCTGACTACGGATCAGAAGATTCCAGGTTCGAATCCTGGCAGGGTCGTAATGTATACTTTTTTTTTTTTTTTTTTTAACTCTTTTGAAGTTGTACTGTAAACTTTCGCGCTTA
>PNEQ01100587.1:0-10842 GCA_003012365.1 Medauroidea extradentata | reverse complement strand
AGAAAACTTCAAATATTTGCAGACGTCAACGACTTCGTTTCAGTATATATGTTAACTACGTTTGTTGAAAGAGAAATGGGAATATTATACTACTCAAAAATGTCTCGCACATTCTCCATATTTTGTGTGTAGCTTATGGGCACTTCAGCTAACTGCTCTGGGTTAAAAGTGTGGGAGGTGCGTCTACTTATGGGGAGGATGGGGGGAATGCTGCAAAATTGTAATTATTTTCATAACTTATACACTTTCTTACAGCTTTCTTACTAGCTCTCATAGTTTTTGTATAGTGACAAGTCAAAGCTCAAAATTGCATAAAACAGTTCTATACGTTAAACGAAAACCAACTGATTTACAGAAATGAATTACTTTACAGTGAAGAGAAGTGTCACAGGCTACCTTTAAATATGTATAAGAACGGCATAGAATATATTTGGATATTTAAAAATTGCCAATTACGTGTAATTAAAAAAAATCAAAGTGGGTTTTTAGACTTTTCTTGACGTAGCACGTGACACTGTTGTTCAGTGTGAATTATTTAATTGTCATAAGTCAGTTGATTTTTGTTTTTTGTACGAAATCGTTGTATGCAAATGAACTAAACATCAACGAAAAAAATATGTTTGTTAATTCATGTTTTCGGACGATAAATAGAATGTGCCAACTGCCGAAATCAAGGAGGGGGGGAAGGGGGTGTCAGAGAATTTTATTGTATGTTCAGTTTTTTGAGCAACAACATTTATTCAAATCGTATTATCAAAATTTTCACTTCTACATAGCATAGGATACATTCTTGGTGAACTGCGCAAGAAAAATAATAATGGAATCTTTCATTACTTTCTCATGCAGAATCATTGCAAAATAATTATATGTTAACTATCAAGAATTCTCTTGCAGTGATTCTGCATGACAAATATTGAAAGATTCTTTTATTATTTGTCTCAAGCAGTTTACCAAGAAAATATCCTATGCTTTGTCGAACAGAAAATTTTGATAATACAATTATCTGAATAAATATTAATGCTCAAAAACTGAAAATACAATAAAATTGACTAACACTCCCCCTTAAATTAATCAAGTTTCATAAATAAATGACAGAAATTGACGGACGTGTTTCAATAAACAATTCTGTAATTAACGTACTAAAAATTAAATACTTAATTACTGAATACATCATGCTTCCAGTACACTAGGCCTATATCTGGTAGCGTGACCATTTAGCAAACTAGGAGTGTCAATTGGAATACGCTTTGTGGCTCAGAGTAACATTTAATAAGGTTTTATTTATATTGGGTTTTATTCAATTTTATTACTGATTTGTTTGAACCCAATATTTTTGTCGTTGTACAAATAACCCAAAGTAATTTTGTCGTGGAATGTGAATTTCAATGCACAAGAATTGTGTTGTAGAAGTTATGTGTATTGTAAGTGTAGAAATGTATTGATATTTTGAACGGTTCAATTAAATATGTGTTTTAAACTTTCAGTGTTTCACCTGTAGTGTTAAAAAATAATAATTCTTTAACCAATTTCTAATAATTTTTGGTGAAAATAACAAGCTATTTACCGTTTCTGTCAAAAAAAAAACTTTTAATGTGTAAGTTTCATTGAGGTAAATCAAACTGTTGGTTAGGAAGTTTTATGTTATTAATTTGGTAAGGGATAGTCAGTTGTTGAAATTTCATACTACCACAGTTACGCAGCATAATGACACAGAATATTTAGGACTACAGAAGTGAAAAATAAAGTAGCAGGAAGGATGGCAAACTTAAACACGCAAGCCAGCAAAATGGCTTCGCTGGACATCACTCGAAAAAATAGTAAGTAGATGTGCCACACGTGCGTATAGGAGCGATATGTAAGAAGTACGGTATAATTAGAGTTACGTAAATTTCGCAGATACATTCCAGGTCAGGTTGAACGCCAATTATGTATACTTCATTGTCATGTCTGTGACTTGCTGGCGGCTGTTACGAAACGCATTTGACTACTGCAAGCCAGTAGTAAATAAGGAAATAATGCGAAGTGCTATCGCTTGCTACCTGCTTGTACGGTTATAAGCCAATATATAATCAATTGTGGCTAGAGGGTGTATAGGACTGACAAGTCTAGGCTGCTGCCAGATGAATCCGCGAAATTGACGTACCTCTAGGTATAATAGTTTCCCAGACATCAATGGTAGCATTACTAAACTTTTTTTAATATAAAACAGTCAAATGTATACTGAAGTTACCAGACTTGTATTGTGACAACTGTAAAAGTTTGCATATTTACAAGGCGGAAGTATGGTAACTTTTCCATACCTTGCTTAGGTTAGGAAGTTTTAGGAAGTTTTTTCACAAAATATGCGAACAGGAAGACGAAGAATAACACAGCAGTGTTTGTAAACAGAAATGACAAACGGGAAGAAGAATAAAACACCATCACTTTTGTAAATAAACAACGAAAGATACGTGAAGATGAGCATTAAATAATATAGTACGGTTTGTTATTTTGCCAATCAAATAAATTAATACGACCTACACACATGTAAATAACATATTAACTTGGTTTGTTGTAAGAAGAGCTGGGCGCGGTATAAAACAATTTTATCAACATGTTTTATTTTTTTTAACCGATTTTTTTTTATTATTTCAGGCACAAAATGTTACTAAATTTTGCTCATTTGTAGTGTGTATCGTCGGTTGTCGCTGTCACAGAGTCGCACAATTGTAAAACCGGCTTAAGTCGGTTTCCCTGCTAGCCGGCAGGTAGTTCAATAGGAAACGTGTCGTAATATGCAGGAGCCAAACATACACGGGGCTGGCATCAACAACGATCCGGGTTCGATTACCGGCGGGGTCGGTCCCCGGATTCTCGCACATGGGAATCGTGCGGGACGATGCCGCTGATCGGCGGGTTTTCTCGGGGATCTCCCGTTTCCCCGCCCTTTCATTCCGGCGCCGCTCCATACACCATGCCACCCGTTGAACTCTGACCAAAATATCTCACTCACTCACTCGCCCGTATCAAATAAGCCGCCACGTCATTTCACGTCTGTGTTATTATTTTGTCTATTTTAATAGCACATATCGCAAACAAATGCGTCACATTCATGAACCTTCGGTTATCGGTAAAGTCCGTATTTGATTTCCGTAACAAATTTGAGTGTCGTTGTAATTTACCCGGTGAACTTGCAAAGAAAAAGAAAATTCTTAACCGAAGACTGTCGAATTTCTCTCCTCTCTAACGGACAACTAATGCCACGAAAAATTAACGTTACAATTAAGTAACAGCGAAATGAAATGATGCATTTATAAAAACGCATGTCATCAACAAATGCATAGTTTTATTTGGTATGTTGAAAAGTAAATGTAATAACTATAATTATATTAGCATGGCAGGTCTAACACGCCTCTCACCATAATTAAATTGCGTGTTCTGAAGTTGGTATCAGGGAGAGTGGATCGTTGACTGCTTGGGACGTCTTCGGAGAAGATTTAAGGATCTCGTGGTTCAACATGGAAGTTAGGACCCTCATATATTCTCCCTGATCCCCTAATATATGGCAGAATCAACCTTACCTCTATCAATAGTAGGTTAGAAGTCATTCAATTCCCGCTTTGCAGGTTAGGGCAAGTAGGTGCTTAATTGTAATTACGTACACACCCTAGTCGCCGTGGAACGATCGAGAAATGAAAGCTTGCTCCAGGTACGACCTACCAGAGTCTGAACTAGGTCACATTATGGAGACATTCCTGAGGTAATAACATGCCGTGCTTGTGTTCAAACATGCTTCTATTACATAACCTCCACGTATCAGTTTCATAATTATATGTAGTGTACGTTCGAAAGAAAATCGGCCCTAAGTAAACAACTTATTAAATACCATTATACCAAACACGCGAATGAACTGATCTGCAAGCAGAATAAAACGAGTCCACCTGGAAAGTGGAAATGGGATTAGTTGGCAACCTCTTGATCTATTTAGGAAATTAAATATATGTATACAAAACTAATATAAATTCTTAGATAATTATTTCGCCAAAATTTTGGACAAAACATTTAGCCGTATAAAGTGGTGTGTTCCTGGTAGACAATTTCTGACGCAGGTTAAGATTATTGTACCATTGCACCACTGAGTTTGTCTTACATAAATCAGTCACTCGGGCTAAAAAGTTTGTAAAATCTATAACTTGCGACCACATTTTATATTGTTTTTCACACCGACTTTAAAAACTGTTGAATTTTGATAAATGTTGTTAGAGTAAATTTATGTACTATCCAAACTTTAAAATAAATGTACAAACTTTTGGATGTATATTTTAGGATTTGGAAACTCCCGTTTCTCACATTTTTGTATAAATTTTAGCAAATTTTTAACAGCTAAATTCGAGCAATTAAAAAAAAAAAAGTAATATTCACGCAATTTTACATTGGAGGCCTTGTTATGGAGTTTTTCAGTGATTTCGAAAATATTTTTTTTATTGCTACCTAATACTCATATCAAAATTTCGCTGCACAGTTTTGACACTTATATGTTATAATTTGTAGCTGAATTTTTTTTGTAGAATTATACAGAACTGTTTTTTTAGATTTCATTACCCAAAGTACCACGTTTTTTGTCGTGAAAATAAGCAAAAATGAAGGAAATTATTTTTTTGCTGGCGAATGGTACATTATTTTAAAAAACGCGTCCACAGTATTGTGCATCGTGTGATTGCACATTGACTCTAATTTTTTCAAAACTTTTGTTTAAAAAAATATTTGGGTTATTGGCACCAGTCTGAAAAAAACTCGGGAACAAGCCCTTAACTTTGTGTCCTTTAGCAGTGTTACGTAGTCGTTTCAGACTAACATGAATTTCACTTTCAATTTCAACGAGGACTGAACAAATTGCAAAACTAAAATACAATAAAGACATGTGAACATTTCTAAGAACATGTATCGTGTCTTTCTAATGGCATAAACGATTATTTAGGGTTGTTAAGGGCTTGTTCCCGAGTCCTAGAAGTGTTGGAGCGATAAGGTCGAGACAGCACGCGCATTACACCTCACCCTGGCCTCTAGGCGCATGTCACTAACTGGCGTGCAAGTCTTCTCTCCGATAACTAACCTCTATGAAACATTCAGTGATGACAGTATCATTGTTTGACGAAACATTAAGGCTCGGCATCAGTCGCCATATTGAATTATTTTATTTTCCGCTCTTATGAAATTCTGAGAAGAAAAGTGTGACATTTGTCCATACTATAATATCAATTCTATTTATTTTGCGCTACAGTAAAAGCATCGCAGTTGAACACTAAACACATATTTAAGTCATAATCAGTCGAGCAAATTAAGTATATAAAATTGCTCGACTAATTACTACTTAAATATGTGTTAAAAGTTCAACTGCAATGATTTTACTGTAGTGCAAGGTAAATATAATTGCATTATAGTAACAAATTTCACACTTTTTCTTCTCAGAATACCATAACTCCGAAAAATAAAATAATTCAATATGGCGACTGATGCCTTGAAGATATAAGTGTATTGTACATGACTATACTATTTAAAAAATTCCGCGCCAACATTTTTATACTTAAAATCGACCGTAATAATACCGAAGTTTCGTAATTTCAGGGCCTAAAAATAAAGAGTTAAATGGGGAAATCAAATGGGTATACACGGATGTAAGGTTCTTTGATTGCTATTCTCGAGCAGACAGCCCTTACTTGCGAATAAACTTGTAACCAGTGTTGCCAGGTCATGGGATTTGTCACATTTCGTGGGATATTCGATTAAATATAACAATTAAATACGGGACAATGGGAATTTTATATAGTAAATATTAATGTTATGGGTAGGGACAGGAAAATTTCGCAAATTCAGTGACCTGCATGTATCCTATGCAACCTCAAGCCCCGACTATTACTCAACCAGCTGCTACTCAGTGGAACAGCAGACAATGAACGAACAGTCGGGGCTTGAGTATGCATAGGATAATGGATTTAAGCATGCAGGTAATTGAATTCACGAAATTTTCCTGCCCCTAGTTATGGGACATTTATTCACAACATTATTTTATAAGCTATTATGAGCTTCATAGTATCTGCTAAGTGTTTTTAACCCCCGACGCAAAACTAGGGGTGTTATAAGTTTGACGTGTCTGTGTGTGTATCTGTGTGTCCGTGGCATCGTAGCTACTAAACGAATGAACCGATTTTGATTCGTTTTTTTTTTTTTTTTTTTTTTCGTTTGAAAGCTGACGTAATCGAGATGGTTCTTAGCTATCATTCAAGGAAATCTGTTCAGCCGTTTAAAGATAATGAGTTCTTTTCTAGTTTTTAACAATTTATTCCAGGAAGTGTTGCTTAGCAACAATGCACTGAATAATACTACATACTCATTGTTGTAATTTTAAATGTAAACGATCAACCCTAGATATTTTTGAGTGCACGTGAGCAATTATACTGGTGTGATCGATTTGAAATTTAGTACCATGTCAGTAGGTTTTTTTTATATTTAAAATATTTGCGAATTATAGCCTATTATTAGCACTGTTGCGTAATCTCAGTACGTTTAAATGTTTTATATGTGTAGCAATGCTCATGTGAATCATTCGCATTATTGTATTATAATGTTCTGCATTATGTTTAGTAAATAATAATATTATTTTTTAGTTAATGTATATTGTGCACAGTGAAGAAACCTTTTGAATAACTTTGCTGTATATTTTACTCTTAAACGATGATGGTATAATGATGAGTGTTTACGAATGCAACCCATGCAATACATTGTACAAATTAATGGTCAAATAAAAAACAATAACAATACTGTTACGAGAAAATATTGTTCCTTTTTTTTCAGCCATGGAATTTTTTGTGCTGAAATAGAACTTTTTCATATGGAGCATGGGATTTTTACTACTCCTATACTGGCAACACTGCTCGTAACGGCCAAAGTTCTGAACGCAGTTCAGCGGCTTGGACAGATGGCCAACGAAATTCAACCTGTCTAACACAAGCAGTCTCGCGCTTGCTCAAATCACATTCCTTCACGTTGTATTGGTTTTTTACTTTATTTTTTGGAACGTATTTCGCGTACACGCCGACGCACGGGAGTTACGTCAGACATGTTGTGCAGCAGCATTGTTTAGGGCAGAAGGCGAAGTTTGCATACCGAACCCGCATCGTAAACAAACTTCTCCTTTCAATTTCTGTCAGCAAGTTTACCTCTCTCTCTCTCTCTCTCTCTCTCTCTCTCTCTCTCTCTCTCTCGTCGCCGCGAGGGATAAGAAAAGAAACATTGCTTGTTTTTTGAGACGAGGCACGCTCTGGCCGCTGACGAACGACGGGAAATAAACTGAGAACGTGTCACGATGTTCTCTCCTGGACGTCAAGTGGCGTGGACTACATTCCTGGTAGCAACACGCCGTGACTAAATATGTTTATGGGTGATCAGTAGTCGCCATTTTGGAATAATAGAACCTCTGTATTTAATTCTGCCTACACATGTTCTATAATGTTTTATGCTTCGACAAGGCAGAGGGAATAGTTTCTTACTTTATATGCAGTTGGCATTGCTTGACTAGCCTGCAAGACTATTTGTGAACTGAAGCAGACAACAGATGCTCATTTGCTGTATGTCTGTATTAGTTACATTTCTATTATTGACTCATAGACTTCCAGGAGGTGTCAAATAAGTCGAAGACCAATTGTGAAATCGACACAAACTTACAGTTGTCGGAATTCTAGCCTGTTGCTAAATGAAAACGCGAATTTTTCAGGTCTCTACTTATACTATTCCTAGAGATGATGGTTTATCGCGAGAAATCGTGACTGTTTGCTGGGTTTCAACGCACGTTCAGAGTATTACATTATGACTGGTTTTCTCTTGTACGTGGAGCTGTTGCCCTATTTGACTGCGGCAATAAGACTCCCGCTATCGTAATATGTTATGCCAGTTATTGGTCTGAAGAGAGCTACGTTGTGTAAGATGTATGTTGCGCAAGACGAGGGCCTCAAATATTCTCTCCACCTGCACTGAACAGTAGTAATATAATGCAAAGTATCGGGGGAATCAGGGTCTGTCTCTCACAAGCCTTCCATTCGTCACCAGCTCGCCAGGATGGTCCCGGGTCGAGGCCCACGACGTGTCGCCGTCCGTCGATAACCGAGCACATTCATCTTCAGCTTCCGGCATATCGTGTTACGGTGAGGTCTAAGCTGTCCGAAGGATCACCCATCATAGAGTAGAACATTAACTTAATTAACTAAAAAGTCGATCCCCTCCTGTCTAAATTACGTAGTATAACTAGATAGTAATCTGCAATCTAAACTATGTAAAGTGAAGTCACCTTAATTACATCAACATATTTCACTAAACCGTAACCCTCATCCAAAAGCATTACCCATTAACTAATTAACTAGTTTCAGTACAAGTGCCTACCTCTGACTACTGCCACCCAATCAAATTAACTCATATGTAAAACAGTTCAAATTATTTGTTTTACTTCATTGGTGGAGGCGATGCCAATATCCATGAGCAGAACTGTAAGCGTGCATGTAAGGCCGTTTACAGTCATTTTGATGGCATAAAAACATGTTTCTTTCCAACAGGCATGCTGTAGTTTTAATAAACTTATATTGTGTCTAACTCTGTAATCAGTGGTGGCTCGTGGGTTGTTGCCAGGTGGGGCTGCAGATAGTCGGAACTATACACTCTTGATGAACGCACCGTAGACTAACGACCATGAAATATTTGCCGGCTACTAGATGTGTTGTCACCGCTCAGTAGTAAGAGGCACCTGCACATAAGCGTGCCAGTGGCTGTAGAGTCAACCAGTGCACAACCCTGTACAGCTCTTGGCAACTGCAGCCCTACCTGCCAACAACCCACGAGCCGCCACTGTCTGTAATACTGAATGGCATACGAACATTTCTGACAAACGTAACAGTCAAATATTAAAATTAGTTTGAAACTTTGTCATTACAGGTAATTAATTACTGTTACAGTGTAAAATTATTATTTCGATTATCTGTTTAGTTTTTTAGCCCTTATCAAAACAGCTTTTACTTAAATGTGTATACACTACACTGTGTTTCAAAATCTCTCTCGGCAAAACAGTTCCTGTTGTCTTAAGAGTGCGTGGTAGATAAATAAACGCTGAAAACATAAATAGATTTCTACGCTTTTTTCGAAGCCCATGTGGATAAAATACTCAATGACAATCTCTTATATAATGGTATTTGCTAACTTTATGAGTAAATATTTATCCAAAATCACTAATTCGTTACGCGCGATCTCTTGCGCCGCAGTTAAATGCACGAGGTTCCGGCGTCAGAGATTGTGCCTCAGAAGTTCGTAACACTGGAAACAATTTTGTTTTAAACGTCGGCTAAAACTGTTGTCTACGATTGCTATTGTTTAATTTTCGCAAATTGGCTTCAAAAACCTACAATTATAGATTAATTTTTTTATCGTTGAATTTTGTACCACGCCCTCTTAAGTAAATGATTTAAAATTCTGCCCTCGACTGTACGTCTAAGTTGTTCACAAACTACGAGAACTTTTCATACGTATTATCCCCAGTTCAAGCGAAGTTCTCAGTGAGCGACTACGTGAACATTTTCACGTTTGCAAGTTTCCTTGTTGCGAGTTACGTAAAGCGCAGGTTTTTTTTTTTTTTTTTTTTTTCCCCGTTGTCTGGCTCAGAGCTCGCCGCAATGCAAGTGTCTGCTATATTAAGCCACGCTTGAAAACAAAACAAGGCCCTTGCAGTTTAAAAATAGACCAATGTGACGTCACGGTTAGTCGGTGCCAACGGTGATGCAACGATAGACCTGTCATACGTCCACCTCCTTAACTTGTCCTAAATAATGAACATTACGAGTATTATATATATTTATTTTAAAGGGCTTTTTTTATGTGTGGTGAGGTTAAGGCAGAATTACCTTGTATACCACTTAACCACAGTACCTAAACTTAAAACTTACAATAGGCAAGGAAAAGTTCCTGAAATTTTCAAAACATAGAATACACTGCTAATTACAATAAATGAAAAAAAAAAAAAAAAAAAAAAAAAAAAAAAAAAAAAAAAAAAAAAAAAAAAAAAAAAAAAAAAAAAAAAAAAAAAAAAAAAAAAAAAAAAAAAAAAAAAAAAAAAAAAAAAAAAAAAAAAAAAAAAAAAAAAAAAAAAAAAAAAAAAAAAAAAAAAAAAAAAAAAAACAAAAACAGAACAACATTACAGAAGCCATTCACCATACAATAATTCACAAATCCATACCGATATATACCACTGTTCACACTACACAAACAAAATAAAACAGTTTTCATGATTTTAAAAAGAGCTCTTTTAAATATGAGCTGAGACCACTTTTGTTTTACATGTTCTTCATGTGCGTTCCAATGCGTGCTGGAGTAACAGCAAATGATTTGACATAAGCACTGATGCTTTCGAATGTGTACCAACTGCACGACGGGAGAGAAATTTGTCGGACGATGCCGTTGGTTTCCCCCGCCACACAGTGGGCTGGATACGCTCTTTATGTGGTCAAAAATAGAAAAATCTTACATTTTTATTTTGAGCTGAAATTATTACGACATTGTCTACAGAGTGTGTTCTACATGTGACAGAATTATTTTTAATTTTGGTGGACTAAATTACTGACAGCGTTACTGAGAAGTTACTATTTTGTTAGGAGAGTCATGTCACCATAGAAATTACATATAAAAATAGTATATTTCATTTGATGATTTCTCTGTCTTTTTTAAGTGCAATAATTGTGTCTTTGGTATTTTTAGAATCTACGTTCAATTCTGCATCAAACTTTTTTATAAATGTAAGTTATTTGTCAAATAGTGGCAGAGAAAAACATT
>PNEQ01100586.1:83160-93442 GCA_003012365.1 Medauroidea extradentata | reverse complement strand
AATTGTCAAAGTTAATTAACGTGTCTGTGACACAGGAGTAATTGTGTGCATAACTAATTGGGTTGTGAGAGTTCTAGTTGATTACTGTTTTGTGTATTTCGTAGCTTTGTGAGCTATTAAATCCAGTACTTAATTTAACTCTTTTATTTGTAATTATAAGACCTCTATCCCAAAGAACTCATGGGAATTGCCCACATATAAAGTTTGTGCTCTCAAACTTGTAACAATATTTATCTTGCTACAATTTAAACACTTTAGCTTAAATGAAAATCGTAAAATAAATTCGATAATCGATTTAATATAAAATACACAAATTAAAGATAACATGTTGGTTGGGTTATGTTAGCGATGAAGAGATAAATAAATACTTTTCACAAGTTACATATTTGACTGCGGCAATACAAACATAACATAATGCACTAAAAATACTACACGACATTTTTTGCCTACAACTGCTGTAAATGAATATCCAAAATTTGCCTGTGAATATTTACCAACAAATTTCGTTTCAGTCTATGTTACTAACTAAAGTTCAAACATTTTACACCCTAAAGTTTAGACATTTTACAAGAATTACAAGGTATATTTAAGGAATTTTACAAAGCAAATTTGAGACGTCTCTTCTTCTGACTGAGATAATACAATACATCGTCAATAGTGACAGGAATATTACGATGTATGTACAACATCCCTAGCCCATTCAAGCGATCCTGACTCATTGTATTTCTTAGATATGACTTTAAAAACCGCAGAGTGGAAAATGATCTTTCATTAGACGCAGTACATACAGTAACCGAAGAACTCGTCATCCCCCGGGCAATGATGATGATAGGGTTTTACGGCCTTTTAACACCTAAGGTCTTGAAAGCCAATTCACCCCGGGCAAGGGGGGGGGGGTTACAACCCCTGTATCCCCCCCCCCTTGGCTACGCCACTGCCTCAGGTGCTTGTTTTTTTAGAGTAGTGAAGTATGATATTTGTTAATTGCTCACACTGCAACATTTAGTGATTGCGTAAACAGAATACTGAATATATTTAAGTCAGCTGAACACCGGATGATTTTATAACTAGTATAACTCTTTTTTTTTTTCAACAGAAATTACACACCACCAAAAAAAAATCTTTTGTCACGCTTGTGGCCAAGGACGGATCCAAGAGGGTAGACGGTAGGATCGTTGCCCCCACTTCCTAAACCACCCAAAAATACAAATATGTAGAAAGTAAAGATCGTAAAAGTGAAGTTGGGATGGATCATTTCGGAATGACAAGGGTTTATTTAAAGGGAAAAATGTAGACGATATTGCAAAGTTTCGGGCTCGCTACGACTCTCCCTTGACAATATTTATTAAATAAATAATTCACACCTCCCCAATAAAACTCGTCGCCGAATCCATCTACAAATGACAATGTGTGGTCTTGAAACAATTTTACGTGAACATAGTACAAAAATATTTAATCATATGTTACTATACACGATAGCAACACAACACTACAACTATATTATAAAACTGTAATAAATCTTAATACCTGTTACGTTGCAATTGTTGCCGCACTTTTAACAATTTGACAGACAGCTGTATTTCTGTAACACTAAAACTACTGTGTTTTGTTTCGTCTCTTCATTGTGTCGTTTGTCTTGTCTGCATATGTCTGATATCTGTTGCGTTTTGTCTCGTCTACTTGTTGTGTTCTTTTGGTATTTTTCTGTTCGTGTCTGATATCTACTGTGTTTGTTGTTTCGTCTCATCGTTGTGTCGCATGATATTTGGTTTTTATTTTATTTTGTCATTAATTTCATTTATTATCTGTTTGTTTTATTTGACCCGATTCCATCTTGGAATTTCATGTTGTATATTTATCTTGCTGACTAAGCATACTCTGCTTATTTTATGGTTTCTTTTATTTGTTTAGTTTTTTCTTTGACAGTCGTTTACTTTTGCAATGGAGTACGTCCAAGAAACTGAATCTCGTTAAAACTAGTAACTTTTGCGAGATAATGTGTTATCAGGGTTGACTTGAAACACAAGCCTACATATTCTGGTCAATGTGTTGACCGTAGGTGTATTGGCATGCCACTACTGGTCTCTTAATTCAGGAGAACCGACCATCCTCCGCTGCTAGCATTTGCTTGGTTCCTCGTTCAGAGGAACTAAACATCACTCCAGCAGCTCACAGCTACAGGTTTCTTCGTTCACGGGGAACCATATATCCTCTCAACAACTCGTAGCTACTGGTTCTCTCGTTTACGGGAATCAAACATTATACAAACAACTACCACATACTAATTGCTCTCGATTTGGGGAACCAAACATCCTTCCAAAATCTCGCAGCTACTTGTTACCTCTTGTATTATCGGAACAAAACATCATTCCAGTAGCTGGCAGCTACAGGTTCCCTTGTTCAGGTGAACCAAACATTCTCCCAACAGACTTCGGTCTTTCGTGCCATCGTTCAGCGGAATCAACCATTGCAACTGGTTGTATTCCAAACAGCAGGCAGCTACACATTCAGGGAAACCAAGCACCTTACCAGCAGCTCGCAGCTACCGGCTTCTCTGAACGCAGCCAATGAATGGCTTAAAGTTATGGGACTGGAAGGAATTGTGGGGGAGGGGCCCTGGGGTAAACTACAATCTGCTCGACTCCCCTTAATGATGTGGCTCCACCTGCTTATTTGGCAGCAGTTCCTCATCAAGACGGGATAGCTCGCCAGTGCGTATTTCTGTACACAAACTGTAATTACACTTTTACCTTTAGTTCAGATTACGTCCGTCGTGCTTCTATAATACTCACGCGGCAGCGGCGAGACGCATTCCGCCTCGGATTGGATGAGGCCTCCCTCTTTTATTTCATTTCTTTCTTTATATATTTTTTTTCCGTCAAGAAGAAGAACGGATTATGTGTTGACGAAGTAAGTTCGTTCTATCGCAGAGTGACATTTGGCAGTTACAGAAGCACAGCACATTGCCTCTTAAATCTCGTGTGCTAAAAACTCAGCGTTAGAAGGAAACACCAGTCGTTTATATGAGATAATCTGTTATAGAGTAAAGTGAAGGTTGATAACGTTTACTTAAGTCACCCGACCAAGTTTGGATGCGGTGAGAGGAGATGGTTTTACAGCCTTTTAACAACGAGGGCTTAAGAGCCGACGAGGGTGAAGGGAGGTGAAGGGACAACCCCTCATCAGCGCTCGGGCCGGGATTAGAATCCTGGACCTCTCGCACCGTAGATCGGCGCCTAACCGACTACCCTACGAAGTCCGGACAAGTTTGGTCGATCACCACGTTATGTCTAAAGGCTTGTATGCAGTTCAGCCCTACAAAATTTACAAATCTGTTTCATAGACATTTTAGTAGACGCGACGACAACTGCATAATCGTTATGCAGAATTTTATTTATCTTCCATACAATAGTAATTTCGATCATTTTTCTTGGGAATTTCGAACACCACTGATTCAGTTTCACTTCATTACAGTTTGTTTCTACTGCTTGCATTTTTGGGATTACTTGGTGTGTTTCGTCTAGTAATAGATCTCAAGCAGGGTAACCGGGAATAACTATGAGTTAATTGGGGAATCACTCTCGTTACTTACTGGATGCTTGAAATCTTTATGCGGGTTAATTTCTGAACGCTTAAAATCTGAAATGTTATACTACCCATAGGCTAAGCTCGTAACTTACTACAATCGCCTACTGACGGGTGCTGTTCACTGAAGTGACTACCTTTCCACTTCGTTATCACATTGCTCACTATGATAGTCGTCTTTAGTAGATGGTCCCACCAAGACGATAACGGTTAGATTACCGGCGGGGTCGGTCATAGGATTTTCGCATGTGGGAATCGTGTCGGACGATGCCACTGATCAGCTTTTTTTCTCGAGGATCTCCCGTTACCCTCGCCCCCTTATTCCGGCGCCGATCCATACTCACATCATGTAACCCCTCACCAGTGTTAAAGACCTAGTTGTTAAGCGCTGACCAAAATCTCTTCAATTCACTTTAGTACTAGGCGGCGGGTGTAGATGTGACAAACCTGCTAAGGAAGATCGTTTGAATAGCTCTTTGACAGGATATATTTTTGAAAAAATCTAACGCGACTTGTGGTTCTACCCGCAAATCACAGACGTGTGGTGTTGCGATAACCTTGTGCTGATAGGCACAATCAAATGAAATACGTCTCTGCATAAAAACACACTACCGATAACGATGAAGTATAACTGCAGATGCTCACGTAAGACATTGAAACAAGCAAAAAATTGTTCTGTGGAAATTTCATGTCTCTGATTAGAGACCGGAAAAATTCGCGGGTTCACTATACCTAGAGACTAGCTTCCATTAAATATCTGTGAGATAAAGCAGACAAGCTATTCGTTACCTGTTCATTGATACAGTGATATATGGGCCTGCATTTATGTACATTTCTATTATTGGCTCAGCGACGTACACGAGGTGTCAAATAAGTCAAGGACCAATTGCGAAAGTGACACGAACTTACAGTTGCTCAAATTTTAGCTTGTGCTTAAAAGAAAACGCGAATTTTTCAGGTCTCAATTTATGATGAATTAAGATCTGAAAATCTGCAGTTCTACCTGGCAACAACCCCACTGGTTGTAACGTTCCAGGCCGTCTTCATTCGAATGAGGAAAACGGATCATCGGCAGTTTCGGTCCCACACTCTTAAAACTACAGATATAAAAACTTATATTGCAAACTAAAATAATGTATTTCCTACGCGGCGGAATTTCTGTAAAATCCAGTTTAGCACTGCTTAGGTTTAAAATACAATATTGTAGTAACGTTTTTCAGTTTATACCTTTAGAAGGCTAAGGTCTCTGATTTTGCTACCCTTCATAAAAGCATTAATTAGTATTTAGAGACCTCCTAACGGCAATAGTTTCCTCTGACTCACTCGTTTCATCTGTCCTATACACAGACCAATCAGGGAAATTCATTGGCGCAGGAGAGCTCAATGAGCTGTTAACAAAGATTCTGATTCATTGCGGGAAAACCTGATGTTTCAACGTACGTTCAGCATGTCAGAAGCTTTGTTTAAGCTGGCGTCCGTACATGAAATAAGTATTTTATTTGACAGCCTATCACCAATGTAAGCAGGGTTCGATTCCCGACGGGGTCGGTCCCTGGGTTTTCGCATGTGGGAATCGTGCCGGACGATGCTGCTGGTCGGCAAATTTTCTCGGGGATATTCTGTTTTCCCCGTCCCTTCCTTCCGGTGCTGCTCCATACTCACCAGTGATTAATACCAAGACGTTAATTGTTGACCAAAATCTCGTCCCTTATTTGACAGGGCCAGTGAAAATAGAATTCGGCTAGTGTAATATTTGACACCAGGGATTGGTCTGTAGGACGGTCATAGAAGAACAGGTCTGGACACTCGCCTGGAAACTTGACCCCCTTGTTGTTTGGCTGTAGTTCACCAAGTTACCGAAATATTGTGTTTTATTGGCGCTGCAGTTAGGGCGGTCGGACTCAAACTCCACCCACTTCCTTTCCACTAAGATAAACATTATATCAAACCGTATTTTTTATCAATTTATGAAATACTTCCTTCGCTCACAAATTTAAGAAAAGGCTTCACCAATTTTTATTTACTTTATAAATTTAACAATAGAAAATAAGTGGGCGGAGTTTGAGTCCGACCGCCCGAATTACAGCGCCAAAAAGAACGACATTCTCGGTAACTTGACGAACTACAGCCAAACAACAAGGGGGTCAAGCAAAATACATTGGTAGATAATAGGCGGGTGTCCAGACCTGTTCTTCTACGACCGTGGTCTGTAGACAGCAGTCATATCGGACAACAATTATCAAATCATCTATATTGCAAAAAAGAAAAAAATACAGTGTTTTCAAGAGAATCTTGACACAAGAAATTTTAACGATCTTCCTCCACCATGTACTGCTATTAAAACGACCGTTGTTGATTGGGTTGCTAGATCTCAGGCCGCTGCTTGCTTTGGTAAATATGGAATAAAAGACGTTCCTCCTCCACGTATTGTTGACTTGCAACTCAGTTCTGGTATGGTCGTTGTAAAGCTCGAAGACGTTAGAACGATATTGTCTCTACTCTCTAGTCTCGACGCTTGTGGCCACGCCCGGGCTGATACCCGCTGGGCGGGGCCCACTCTCACACGCTCAAACACTCCAAGTGTCTTTGCTTGTTACCCTTCCTCTTCCTCCTTTGCGTACCATCATTCTTTCTTTCCTTACCTCTTCCTCGTTTGCGTTCATCACTGGCGTGCGCGGAAGTTAATCTTTTTTGGAGGAGTGGGATATATGGAGCAGTATCTCCAGTGGCGGATATGCCGCTCACCGCTTTAAATCAGGGGGGTGTCCGGAGGTCTCCCCCCGGGAAATTTTTTATTTCAAGGAACAAATTAAGAGTTTTTAAGCAGTTATTGTATATAAACTACGAATATACCGCTGACAAGATTACTAATACGTTTGTTACATAACTTTTTATAAATTTCTTTGTGGGGACGACGAAAATCTTGTGAGTGCAGTTTCCTCTTACAAATCAACTTTAGCTCTCACAGTTCTCTCATAACAATGCGTCATAGTCAGAATTTGCTTACGCTGCCATGTAAATAGTGAAAACCAATCAACCTAATTAAACGAAATAATTCACTGAGAATTTACACCCCATTAGCTATGCAATAAAACATTAAAAAACCCACAATGCCATATTTTGAAATTTTTGAATAATCACAAAATTACAAAATTCAACATTTTTTGAAATATATAAAACTATTTCGCGGTATGTTTCTTAATGTTTTATTACGTAGCCCATAGCATGTTATTTCACTGTGAATTATTTCACTTACACAAGTCAACTGGTTCTCACTATTTGCACGGCAGTAGACAAGCGAATTTTGACTTTGACGAACCATTATGAGAAAACAGTGTGCGCGAATATTGTTTTGTAAGAGGAAACTACACTTACAAGTATAGTCTACAAAACTAACTATATTTCATAAAAATATAAAATAATGACTTTATCGCACTTGGACGCCCGTAACGGGGGAAATGTCTTGATGTGGGGGAGGGAGGGGAGTTCTACATATAAAAACACTTGTGCATGCATTACAACCGAGGCTTATTTCTCACGGATTTAACATTAAACGTTTCTCACATTGCTGAAAAAGTAGATGAAAAAAAGTTACACAAATGAAATGCAATTTGATGTAAGTAAAAATATCTTCTGAACCATTTCTAGATTTTATCGGTGTTTTGGAGGGGGTGGAGTGATCGACATTATCACTTCCCTCTCCTCCCCATGAAAACACCCCTAGCAGAACCGATGCAGAGTCACAGAGTGTGCAAGGATTTCGAAGAGGAACGAAGCCTTCGTGGTGTCGTTAATGGCCAAAATGCAAGAGCTGAGGAAACGGGAGTACCCCGGGAAAACCTTCCTGCCAACGGCAAGTTCCGATACGTTGCCTGCATGCAAAATCCGGGACAACCCCGCTGGGGGTTCGAACTCAGATTGCCACGCGCCTGCAACACTGGCCTCAAATCGTGTGTAAAGACCGGATGATTCCAAGAATAAAGTTCAGGATAAGATAATATTATGATTACCAAGGACGGGCTAGCGACGACGGCAGTGCAATTAGGTCGGTAGTTGCACGAGACAAGGGCCTCAGCGATTCTCCCCAACTGCACTGAAGTGTAGTAATATAATGCAAAGTATCGGGAGAATCGGGGTCTGTCTCCTTCAAGCCTTCCAGCAGTCACCAGCTCGCCAGGATGGTCCTGGGTCGAGATCTAAGGTGTCGAAAGGGTCACCCAACATAGAGTAGAACATTATCATTACTATCTAAACAGCCGCTCCCCTCCTATGTAAATTATGTAATACAACTTTGTAGTATTCTGTAACTAAACTATGTAGAGCAAAGCCACCGGAATAAGATTAACATATTTAATTTAACCGTAACCCTTAACTTAACCACTTAACTGGTTTCAGTATAAAGTGCCTACCTCTGACTACAGTCACCCAACCACTTTAAATCATGTGTAAAACATAATTAAATAATCGTTTTTCAACAATATGTTTCAATAACAATAATAATTAATGTTATTTATTTGTTTTTTTGACGCTGCCCTACAAGAAGTACTCGGGGAACAGTGTAAGGAAGTCAGTCTATGCTTGCTTGAGAAGCCATTCAAGCATTCGCCTGCACTGATTTCAGAATATCCTGGATAACATTAATCAGGACGATTGGACACGGGTCTCGAACCCGGGTCCTCCCTAATGAAAGTCCAGCGTGTTGCCGTTGCGTTATGGGTTCCATGATGAGCCGAAACTAAAAACTGACCAAAAGTGGACTGAAGCAAAAAAAGAGACAGCACAGGAAAGTAATGAGGGATGCAGCGTGGACATGTTAAGGGGATTCAAGTTTCAAAAATGGGTAATTTTATATTAGCACAGCATAGTGATCGCTTAGACGTTACTTGTGACTACATTTTCCACTTGTAAACTTTTTTCATCTCTGATAGTTTTCCAATAGTGACATGACAAAGTAAACATTTGCATGTTACGGGAACATAGTAATAACAAAACCCAAGTTTCACACACACACACATACACAATGAGATTCCTTTGAACTTTTTTTTTAAATCTGAAAATGATGACAATTTACTTCATTTATGGCAATTAAAAAAAACTACAAGAAGGACTGCTTTTATTTATATTTTAGCATATTGCGCATCATATATATTTTCAGTGTAAACTATTTCATTTGAGTAAAGCACTTAGTTTTTGTTATCATTATGTTCCTGTAATTTGCGAATTCTGACTTTGGTATGCTGCTATAGAAAAACTGAGAGCTAAAACAATTTTGAAACTGGAAAATGTAGACACAAGTAACGTCTATAAAACGAACACTATGTCGTGCAAGTATAAAATTATGCATTTTTGCCACGTGAACAGCCTTAAATTTATTCGGTGGGGTGCTCAATTATTATCAGTGATATCGCTTTTGGACAAAAAAATCGACATTGAGAAGAGAATACTGATAAATGAATAAAAATATAGGAAACAATTTACGAGATTATGCTTTCGAGTGTTTTTAAGAATGAAAATATTTATCTACTTACAATTTACAGGGTAGGCCTATAAAGAATCGTCCCTAAATATCCTACAACAATGTGGGCCGCATCAGGACAGAAAAAAATAATTAGACGTGGTGTACATGAATGCTCGACAAGAGCTGAGCCAGGCCGAATATAATTTAACATGTAAATTCCGATCCTAGCTCTTGCAGGGCCTTCGAGGCCCAGAACTGAAAGTCAGTGCACGTTATGACGTGTTTGACAAAAGTTAGTTTTGAAAGATTCAGTAACAACCACAACTCAAAGTTATGTAATTTTTTCTCACGTTCATAGATTTTTAAAAATGCAAAAATGTATCCCTTTGTAACCTCAAAATGTCTTGAAGTAGTTCATAGCATTTGGTATCGATATGAATTATCTTGTTTCTGCAAGTTAATTAATTTTTGTTTTAATTTTGGCTACACCACAACAGCAATTTTGTGACTTTGATGAGTGATTATCAGAGCCACGATCTTGCCGCGAAAATATTTTTGCATCATTTTGTTTCAAAGTTTCACGTGCACATGGGCAGCTTTACTTCATGGTTATTGGCAGCATGTCTTTGTTCAGACAAGTCTCCCATTTGACTGCACCAGTCAAAATAAGACAATTGCGGGCACTATGCGTATGTAATTTGCCAGTAGAAACCTAAGATCAGTGATGTTAAAACTGCCAATCACTAACCATAAAGCGCATAAAATATCGAAACAAACTGACGCAAAAAATATTTTCGCCATAAAATTGTGGCTCCGGTAACTATGCAAAACAAAATGGGATCTATTTTTTTTTTTTTTTTTTTTTTGCTACGGGAAATTACGTGTTACCTGATGTTTAAACGTTTAAACGTAATTGGCACAAATATAACATACTGAATTTTTACGGGACCAATGTCCTTAAGTCGCCTGCCTTTTGGCCGTGTATTTATTTGAGTGAGACGTGGCGCCAAGGGCGATGTTGACCGTCTCGTCTGGTGCGGTATCACTAGAGATGATGGTATATCGCGGGAAAAGTTGACTGTTTGCTAGACTCCAATGTAATGTGCTCATAAATGTCCTTTCAATTTTGCTGTTGGCTCTCGTTTGTCTTCGAAGATGTTTGCCCCATTTAACTCGGCCAACGAGAATACCACTGTTTTAACGAAGAACGTCTCTTATTCGTCTTCAAACAAGTTATGG
>PNEQ01100586.1:0-83060 GCA_003012365.1 Medauroidea extradentata | reverse complement strand
CGCTGGCTCAAATAATTTTCGCGATTTTCCATCATCTCTAGGTATCACCTCCAACGCAAGATACTAAAACAGCGTGCAGTGACATTATAAATCACTCGCCTGACTGACACTTTCAATGATGAACCCAATTTTTTATTGATGGAACCAAGTCCATTGCATGCTTCTAGAGTAGTTACATACGAATCCCGTGAGTAGTTTTTTTTTTTTTTACGTATACCAGGTTGAGAAAAGCTGTTTTCAGCCATTTTGAAGGGCTCCGAAATTATTTTTCTAACTAACGCGTTGATTTGAAACTACTTTCGCGTCATCGTTTGAAGTGATTAAAAAGGTCAGCTGTAAATTTCCACTAATCCTGGAATGCGGGCACACGAAGTTGCCAAGGCGCGGAGCAAAGAACTTCACGGAGTTTTTTCGGGTGAGTATAGGCCAGTGGATTCTAGACTGTCGCCGAAAATTACTGCGAAATATGCACCTCTCTAAGAATATGCCCCGCGGAGAGACGGCACCACACAATATATAAGACAGACTTCTGATTGGACGCACGTAGGCGTCTCAATGACGACCATTAAATTATGTCCTACGGTTAGAGATGGTTAGAGGTACGACAATTTCGCAAATACATTCCAGGTCAGGTTGAACGCCAAAAATACATACTTCATAATCACGTGTGTGATAGCTGGCGGCTGTCACGAAACGCATTTGACTGTTGCAAGCCAGTAGTAAATAAGGAAACGATTCATAGAGCTATCGTTTGTAATGTTGTAAGCCAATGAATAATCATGAATCCGCGAAATTGACGTACCTCTAGCGATGGTGGTTTATCGCGGGAAATCTTGACTGTTTGCTGGATTTCAACACACGTTCAGTTTATTACTTTATTACTAGAGGCCGGAAAAAATTAGCGGGTTCACTGACCTGCAGGCTAGCTTCCAAGAATATTTGTGTAGTGAATCTGATAGCAGCTGTTTATTAGCTGCTCGCAGACACAGTCAAATGGACATGTTTTTAATTATAGATATAGTTATATTATTGGCTCAGATACTTCCAGGAAGTGTCGAGTAAGTCAACGGTCAATTGTGAACGTGATACAGACCTATAGTTGCTGGAATTCTAGCTTGCGCCTAAAAGAAAACGCGAATTTTTCAAGCCTCTACTTATTACTGGCTTTCACTTGTACGTGGGGCTGTCCCTATTTCGCTGAGCCAATAAGAATCCCGCTATTGTAATATTTGATGCCTGTTGTTGGCCTTCAGACAGCTACGTCGTGTCAGACGTATATCACCCAATCATACACGTCATAAGAAACTACAGTGTTTTCAAGGGTATGTTGTTCCAAAAATTTTTCGCGATATACCGTCATCTCTGCCTTACAGAAGATTCAGGATTCGAACGGCAGGGGAGGGGGAAGTGCCATGTGTAGAGATGATGTTTTATCTCTGGAAAACTTGACTGCTGGGTTTCAACGCACGTTCATCTTACCAGAAGATTACTGATTTCCGCCTGTACGTGGTGATGTTACCCTATTTTACTGAGCCAGTCAGAATCCCGCGATTGTAATATTTGATGCATATTATTGGTCTGCAGAGAGCTACGCTGTGTCAGACGTACATCATCCAATTATACTATCACAAGACACTTCAGAGCTTTCAAGGATATAATGGCACAACAAATTTTCGTGATATACCACCATCTCTAGCCCTGAGAAAACCGGCTGGCACCCGCTCCATTTTAGTGTAAGCTAAAATATCGGGATCGACCCCGGGTTTGCTTGTGTGGGAGCCAAGCCACTGCATCAACCACGCCTCACAGCTTCTGTTGATGGTAGCAGAGCCATTTTATTACCTGTTTACGCTACTTAAGGCCATGATCTCTCGTTTATTTGAAACAATTGCAAATAACTCAAATATGTTTTAACGAAATGCTTTGAAAAAATTTGAGACAGTGTACAGTCATACGATACACAATTTTGCCAGAGCGTTTTTTTTTTTTAAATAATGTACCGTTTGCGAGTAAAAAATTATTTTGCTTCATTTAGGCTTATTTTCACAACAAAATGTGTACTATTTCGGGGGCAAAAATCTAAAAATCAGTTTGGTGTATTGCAACAGAAAAATTCATATACATACGTTGACATATAAGTGTTAAAACCATCAAAGGAATTTTTGATACATGTTTTAAAAAAATATTTTCGAAACCACTGCTAAACTAGTGAGCAAGGCCTTAAATTGTATTGCTCAAATTGTCGTTTGTACGTAATGTGTAAAGACCGAGAAATTACACGAGTTCGCCTATCTTTAAACAACCTTACAAGAATACATATTTACTGAAGAAAACAGTGGCTACTCGTAGGGTGATCGGTCAGGTAATAAAATTTCACAAAATTATATTTCCGTAACTTCAAAAATTTCTTAAAACGTCGCAGACACGTTAACAATATTTAAAATTTGTTCTGTTGCACCGTGATCGTGCGCCGTATAGTACGACACAAATTTGAATTTAATAAATATTACAACACTAATAATATATTAGTATGTCAAAACAGAAATTATTTTAACCCGCAAAAATGACAAATTGTCTTGTCGTTCGCATCATCAGCTTAGTACAAATGTCAAGATTTATAAATTATATATATATATATATATATATATGTTTGTATATATATGTATGTATATATACGAATAAATCAGTTAGATAAAATGGATGAAAAACCTCTGAATAGGGCCTCGAAAACAGATTTTTTTTTGAGAACCCTGTCTTAGTACAAGCGTTAGTCGCACCACCTTGTACAGCATCTTCTCGCGCCCCTTCAGTTTCAGTTCTTTCTCGATAACCTCTGCCCTTTCGTTCACGTCATAGGCTCGAAATACACCTCCGAGGTGCACGTTTTTTTTTATTCGATTGTTTCCTGCACTGCCTCGTAGCCGACTCCTTTTGTTTTCCTCGTCGCAGGTGTAGACCACCAACTGTTCCGAACGAACTTCAATTTACACTGCACGTGTTGTGCCATTGTTCGCCGCGTGCTCAGATGTGAAGTCTGCGAAAATACGTCGGGAATCATCGAGATAAAAGGATGCATATTTCGTGATGCTCGTAAACTTATAAGTAGATATGGTGGTTTATCACGGGAAAACTTTTCTGTTTGCTGGATTTCAACGCACGTACAACTTATGATAAGATTACTGGCTTTAGCTTGTGCTTGGAGCCGTTACCCTATTTGACTGAGACAATAATAATTCCGATATTGTAATATTTGTTGCCTGTTATTGGTCTGCAGACAGCTACGTTGTCAGATGTTGCATGAAACCATAGTGTTTTCAAGGGCATGTTGGCACAACACATTTTCGCCCTTGAAAACGCACCAGAAATTAATTAATTTATTTCCAACGTACCCATGACCGTGGACACAGCGACAGAAATAGTAAACAATGTTGAAAGGAACACGAGATGTGTTTTTCAGATTGTCTTTGGAACGAGTAATAATAAAGGCACATGTATGCTTGTGGTATATTTCTGCGATTTTTCTACGACTGCAGTAACACTGGTAAATTGCGATAAAAGACGAATGTTTGTTAGAAGCTAACATATGTGTATAACGCTAAGAGTTTCGTAACGACATTGACTGTCGTTAGATATGATGGTTTATCGCGAGGAAACTTGGCTGTTTGCTGGCTTTCAACGTACGTATTTGCTTTTGCTTGTACGTGGAGCTGTTACCCTATTTAACTGAGACAATAAGGATCCCGTCATTGTAATATCTGATGCCGTGATGCCTGTTATTTGTCTTCAGAGAGCCACCTAGTGTCAGACGTACATCACCCAATCATACATGTTGCAAACGAACTGCAGTGTTTTGAAACCTATGTTGGCACAAAACATTTTCGCGACCCGGAAATTATGCGACTATTTATACGCGGGCGTTAGATTTGAATCTCCTGTGCACATTAATTACTTTTGCGATTGGGTAACTGTCACTGAAAATCTTCGTCGAGGACTGCGAACCAATAGCAGACATGCATTACATACTGACTCCCGCGCTACCTTGTCACATGTACAACTCGCTACCCACTGTAGCAGCAGCTAATGAACAAGTAGCTGAGGTCTTCACGTATAGTTAGGGCCCGGTAGTTTTCACGAAAAGATTTTTGCCCCACTTTGTTTCGGTGTCTTTCGTGTACACCTGCAGCTCAACTTCATTTCATGATTATTGGCAGAGTGTTTTTGTGCGGAGTCATTGTTCATTTGACTGCACCAATCACTACATGGTTAACTGTGACACAACACGTCTGTGATTTGCGGGTTTAACCTCCAGACATCCAATCACTGACCACGAAGCAGGGATGCAGGTGCGCACGTAAGGCACTGAAACAAAGTGCTGCAAAAATCTTTTCGCAAAAATTACCGGGCCCTACTTATAGCTTAACTAGGGACCAAAAGTTTTCGCGAAAATATTTTTGCCCCACTATGTTTCAATGTCTCGCGTGCGCACATGCAATTCTACGTTATGGTTACTGACAGTGCTTATTTGTGCAGAGTCGTGTTTTATATGGCTGTGACAATCAGAGTGAAGTTAACAACGACACCATACATCTTTGATTTGCAGCAAGTATAACACCCAGACGCTTGGAGTTAAAACATCCAGCCACTAAATACGAAGTAGAGCATATATATATATATATAATATTCTCGTGTCACAGTGTTTGTTTCCATACTCCTCCGAAACGGCTTAACCGATTTCAGTGAAATTTTGAATATCCATTCGGTAGGTTTGCGAATAGGTTTTTGTCTATTTTTTATACTCCTAAGTGCTATTATTTAGTAAATATTTTTAATTTAATAATTTTAGAACCCGGTCGATAACTGTGTAAGTGATAATTGATCAATGATCAGTTATCATCACGAGCTGATACCAGTCTATCCCCGCCAGGTGTCGCTGCTCTATTATTATTATTTATTAAATTCTTTATTATTAGACCTCTTCCACCTATATACCACATCCTTACACACTTACAACAAGTTATTTATGTGACAAAACATGTCGGGGCAGCTAGTATGTATATATAAATGTTTTAGAATGTATTTCGGGCATCCTAATACTTGTTTTTTCACAGTATTCTACACAGAGAAAAGGATTTAGTACAGTCAACCATATGTACGTCTGTATACGGCGAAACAAGTGTGTATTTGATCCTACAATCGCCAAGGCTCTGGAGTTAGACAGCACACTTAACCGCTACTGGCGACGAACCACTGAGACGCACCTGGAACAAGTGGTTTGAAGCTGTGTTATCAAGGTAAATACGTAGAAACTAATGCCAAATCAGTGGGAGTCAGACAACTAAGAGTGTGAAATAAATTACTAGAAATTTGTTCCCTTGCGGAGAAAATTATGTAGCACGTGGGGAGAGTGTGTTATGCCCCAGTGCTCTGTTTTGTACACTGTAACTGAAATGCTGCCTTTGTAGGAAGTAATTTTTAGTATTAAAATTAGGCATATATTGTAAACCTGTGCCATCATTTTATTCAAAACTATTTTTATCGTGTAGTCTATTTTATTTGTAGACAAATATCAAATTAATTTTACGTAAGCATAACTAAAAGTGACGAAAATTTCTTTCGTTACGCAATCAGCTTAATCTATTCCGTTTTCTGTTCTTTAAAAGTTAACATATAAAGTAAAAACAATTTTTAAAAAGATTGTTAGGCGATCTTACGATAGTTGCTCCTTTCTATGTTTAACAAGTAATTCTTGGAAAAGTTGCAGAAATAGGAATATGACTTTAACGAAAACTGTATGCTAGCCTATTCGACAGCATTGTTTCAGAAATTCTAGAGGCAAAATAAATGAAACAGTCAATTGTCGGAGATCATTCGCGTGCGGACGGCTGGTCGGTTTTCACAGCTGCGACGTGCCAAGTCGTAATGGAAAAGTGAATGCGCAGGTCTAACTACGAGGTTGGCAGCGCACGAGGAGACAATTTGTGGGCATTGTTATATCAAAGAGAGGTAATGGGGCGTAATTTATTTAGCGAGGTGGGAGGAACAGTTGGCCTGACCATGTCCAATATCCATTCTCCCCACATTGGAATGTGGAAAAAAAAAAAAAAAAAAAAAAAAAAAACACGATTTACCGATTAGGGAGTTATCTGAGTGCACGAGTTTCAACCGGGCAGTTATTTAATTTTTAAAATTTTTATTTTTAGTTTCAGCATCTTTTAAAATACAAATAATTGTTATTCTTTATTTTTATGAGCATGACATTGTAGCCTACAATGTCTTTATCCGCTGTGATTTTTTTGAGTTAGGTATATCAGTTGGTTTTAGTGTAGTCGTTAAAACAGAAACATACAAAATATGACTTTAACAAGCCATTACGCGAAAACTATGAGAGACTATGAGAGATAAAAAAATTTCATAAGAGCCTAATTTAGTCACATTTGGTGCAGTTAAATGCACGAGGTTCCGGCGCTAGAGATTGTGTCTCAGAAGTTCGTAACACTGGACACTACTTTGTTTAAAACGTTGGCTAAAACTATTGTCTAGGATTGCTATTGTTTAATTTTCGTAAATTGGCGTCAAGAAACCTACAGTTATAGATTAATGCTTTTAGCTTTGAATTGTGTACCACGCACTCTTAAAGCTAAAGACTAGATATGATTGATGGTTAGAGATGATGGTTTATCGCGGGAAAACTTGACTGTTTGCTAGATTTCAAAGCACATCCAGCTTACCAAAATATTACTGGGTTTAACTTGTACTTGGGAGATATTTCCCTATTTGACTGAGCCAATAAAAATCCCGATATTGCAATATGTAATGCCAGATATTGGTGTGCAAGAGCTACGTAGTGGCAGACGTACATCACCCAATAATTAGGGCCACATTTTGTTTCAGTGACTCACGTTCACATCGGAAGCTATGCTTCATGGTTATTGGCAGCGTGTCTTTGTTCGGACACGTTAGTCATTTGACTCCACCCAATCAGAATAAGATTATCGTGACTCCGTACGTCTGTAATTTTCCAAGGCAAGTCAAAGTAAAATCATCCAATTACAGACGATGTAGCAGAGCTGCAGATGTGCACGTAACGCACTGAAACCAAATGTTGCAAAAGTCTTTTCGCCATATATTCTTGGCTCTACCAGTAATATATGTTGAAAGAAACTACAGTGTTTTCAAGGGATTTTGGCCCAAAACAATATCGCTATATACCATAATTAGGGACCCTTGTTTATAGCGAAAAGAATTTTGCCTCGCTTTATTTCCGTGCCTTACGTGCACATCTGCAGTTCTACTTCGTGGTCAGTAATTGGATATTTTAACTGTCGCGAACCGGAAAATCACAGACGCGTGGTGTAACAGGAAAGTGTTTGTAATTGGCTCAGTCAAATGAGATACGGCTCTTCACACAGACACGCTACCAATAACCATGAAGCAGAATTGCAGATGTTCACATACGGCACTGAAACAGAATGGGGCAAAATTCTTTTCGAGAAAAAGCAGGTTCCTAACCATCATCTCTAATGAAGACGTACTGTATACACCTATAGCTTTCAAAAGATTCTCTGCCATAAAGCGGAGTACAAAAACATCAATTTTCACCACAAATAATGTTGCAACGACCTAAGCTCCGCATGCCGCGTGTGCAGGCGCCCGCCTACCGGCTGTGTGTTAGTGTGAGTGAGGCACGGTGCCAAGGGCGATGTTGACTGGCTCATCTGGTGTGGTATCACCTCTACCACAAGACACTGAAACGGCGTGCAGTGGTATCGTACATCAATCACTCGCTTGACTGACACTTTCAGTGGTGACCCCATATTTTTATTGGTGGATAGTCTTAAGCTAAGTTCATTGCATATTTGTAGAGTAGTTTCACAAGAATCCCGTGAGTAGTATTTAAAATATAACAGGTTGAAAACCTGTTTTTAGCCACATTGAGGTGCTGCGAAATTAATTTTCTAATAGACGTGATGTTTTGAAACTACCTTTCCGTCATTGTTTGAAGTGTATTTTCTTGTCGTATATGACACAATGGACCCATATAGACTAGTTTCAAGGGTGGGGGGGGGGGAGGACCAACGCATTTTAAGAGTGTGGTAGGCGGTTGTCGCACTTCAGTCATGCGTCAATTTTTGCACGACCAATACATTTATCCACAAAACTCTCTCTCTCTCTCTCTCTCTCTCTCTCTCTCTCTCTCTCTCTCTCTATATATATATATATATATATATATATATATATAATTATACCGTACTGCGGGAATGACTCTAGACGCGTTGGGTGACTTTAGAATATTACGAAAAATTATTTTTCGCATGTATGGTAGCCCTGGACAAATAAATTTTCTTGCGGTAAATTCAGAATAATAAATATAATATCGAAAATGGCATGTAATACATATTTATTCGTAGTTGACAGTATAAAGAGTATAAAATGTTCCGAAAGTCAGCCCACATGTCCAGAGACACCCCTGTTTACGGTTTGTGTATGTGTGGGTGTGTATATATATATACACACACACATACATACACACACGCAAAAAACACAGGATGTCCCATAAATATGGTCTTAAGAGAAATATAAATGGGTTAAATGTGGAATATTGTAGTAATTATGAAGCGTGTTGAAGTACGATGACAACGACGACAGTGTTTTCACCTCCATGAGCCATTACGACAGAAGATAAATTAATTTATGTCCACGATTAGCTTTGCACATGCGGAATGCGACTTGTCCTATGAGACCGGACTTTTGGGACAGCCTGTATATGCAGGCGGTCGTAACAGGTGACTACTGTCGAAAGTCTCGCAAGCTACAGCTCGCAAGGGTAAATTTACGTCGACTACGTAGAATGTGAGAAGGTGTATGCGCGCCAAGGGCCGGGCAGCAACAATCGTGCGTCTGTGAGCTCGGCTTGAGGACGCTAAAGAAGTCAAAGAAAGAAAGAATTCTTCCTCCTCGGCGGGGGAGAAGTGTCGGAGCGGGCGGGGCGCGTCACTAATGGGAGGAACCACAGTCACAAGAGCGCTAAATGAGATTTAAAACGCGGCATTCGTTTTCACGCTTACGTCCAGGAGTTCAGTGGATTGGAAGAGGGGGTTGGACGAGGGGGGAGGCATTACATCTTTCGACACGGTTGCTCGTGAGGGGTCGGGAGATTTATTGAAATTTTATAGTTAGTGTTCCAGCAGCAGGTTGTCCGCCATTGTCCCTCTCGGTAACGGCTGGAGTCGCAGCCCGACAAGACCGACGCGACGCGACGCGACGTTAGCGCCCAGCTGATAGGCCTGCGTTAGCACGACAAAAAACTATCGGGTTTTTTGCTCGGCAAATTGTTCTGTTTATGTCTTGCTGTGTTGCTTTGAAGACGTAATATGCAATTTTATAAAATCAAGATACGATAAGGTTAACAACGAGGTGATTAGAGACGGTTCCACGACTTTACCCAATGGAAGGAAGTGGGGAGGAATTGACCATGGCCTTTGTTAAAGAACTCTCCCAGCATTCACCTGGAGTGATTTAGGAAAACCGAAATCAGGACGGCAGGAGTCGGGGATCGAACCCGAGCCTTCCGAATACGAGTCCAACGTGTTACTGTTAAACAACCTCTCTCTGGTTTATGAAATCTAATATTTCGTTTATTTACACTCCGTCTGTTTTACTCTTTTGCGACGTACGCCTGTTTGAATTTTAATATGGGTAGTTACTTGCTTTGCATAAATATCGTTTGGATAAAAATCATAAAAATTGAATCTCAGCCATCCCCCGCCTTGAGATTTGGGTCTTCTGTGTTTTTTTTTATGGCGTTGGAAACAGCCGTGACGTAAAAACAATCTGTTACATAAAAAATATTGTGTTGCTGTTTACGTTTTTTTTTTTTTTTTTTTTTTTTTTTTTTTTTTTTTTTTTTTTTTTTTTTTTTTTTCCGTTTCTGTATCCTTATCTGTGCTTGGCGATTCCATTCCAGCATAACAGAGCGCTGTCGGTCGTCAGGTGCATGTGTCCTATGAGTCGCTGGCTGAATCCCGAGTAGTTTCTCAAGTACTTATGATTCCAGTTATCTATTCCGAAGTACTACAGTTGAGTAGAGACATTTGCGAGTGGAGACTGCCAAATTCGCGTTATATTCATTGCTGTAACCGAGCGTATGTTAGGCGATGCAAATTAGGGCAATAAAAGTTTTACTCCAGCTAATTCCTTACCTAATTTTTTTACCAACTAAACCGCAGTAAAATGTAAGTGATACGGGTGACGCTGGTACGCGCGACAAGAATAATACCAATATTTCTGCACTGAGCAATAAATTGGCGAATTTTGTACGAATACTTTTTATGTAGGACAAATGGTCTTGTCTCAGGGTTTTGTACCGTGTTGCAGTTGGCAACCCTGGCCCCCAGAAAGTTAATAAACGAGTGTGTGTCTGTACATTCAATATTTACCGTTAATATTCTAAAGGGCAAATTTGCGTAGTATTTGTATAATACGTTGTATGGTATTGTATTTAAAATAGGGTTAGTTAATTATGGTAATAGGTTTTATAGTTTATATATTATAGCTAGGGTCCAGTAGTTTTCGCGAAAAGATTTTTGCCCCACTTTGTTTCAGTGTCTTTCAGTGTCTCGCACCTGCATCTCGGCTTTGTGGTCAGTGATTGGATGCCGCAACATATAACGTCTAGAGGTTAAACCCGCAAATCACAGACGCGTTGTGTCACAGTTATCTATGTACTGATTGGGACAGTCAAATGAATAATGACTCTGCACATAAACACTCTGCCAATAATCATGAAGTTAAGGTGCAGGTGTACACGTAAGACACTGAAACAAAGCGGGGCAAAAATCTTTTCGCGAAAACTACCGGGCCCTACTTATAGCTCACAAATAATGTCCACAAAAATAAGTTTTCGTTAGTGCCCGCGAGGAGCGCTGTGTACGCGACAGACAGTGCGTGCGTGACGGAAGAGCAAGGACTTAGCTAGCAGCGAGCAAGACGGTAAGACGTCAGCGACTATGCCGGTGTTCGACGGCCGTCGAGAGTCTAGTTGGCACGGGTTATTGAATTTGGTGGAAGCATGTGGCTTCGCGAATTGATATGTGAGCAATTGACGTGCTTCAACATAACTCTCGGCAAGGGCTACAAGGAACAAGAATAACGGCAAACACTTAGCACGTCAATATCGACAGCAGCGTAACTTGGCGGTTCCGCTTGTGAGGAAAATGGGACTGCTACTCATCGCGGCCACTCCAACATGAAAATACGTGGACTGGACGAGCTTCAATTAATAAGGTATGCGTCTGTCACTATACGTAAGCTAATTTATCGGGCTAGACATTGCGTGTTGTCAAGAACGTAATATTAAAGGATCACCTGCATATTAATGACACTCCGAAGTTAATGCAACTAGTAGCTTCGATTATTTGTGGGCACGGACTGATATTCTCTTCACTCTTTAATTATTGCACTGGTGCATTGCCAGTACTGAGAGATTGTATAATTTAAATGTAAATTAATTTGTTGTACTAAAGCATTTAAATATAATTATTTTCTTCTACTTTTTAAAGCTCAGAAACAGTAATTACTTCAAATGGCCCTTCTGGCGATGTTCCCTTCAACATTAAAGTTTGTGTTGAACTGTGTAATAACTCAAGGATGAGGCAAGTGTGGTCACATACCCACGTAAGAGGGCATGTCGTCACATTATTTATAGAAATTATGACGAAAAGTTGTACCAAAGTCTTTATTTCTGGTTTATGATTCATGTTGGAATTTCTACTTGTATATTAGGCTAAAAAATGTTTTAGCTATACTGAGGGGCTCCAAAAACACTTCTATAATAGACATGCCATAATTACAAAACAGAGAAGCAACATTTTAAATGCGTTCTTTTAATACTCGCATATAAAAATATTTTTTATATGTTTAGTAAATTCGCATGATAAATAACTCGCTGATATGCTACTACACCGATCGTGCGCATTAATGAAATAATTCACTGTTAACTAACATTCCATAAGCTGTACAATAAATCAGTTAGAAATCTACAGCGTGATACTTATCGTCTATGAAGACACTGCAAAAGTACAAGGAAAATTTGAAAACTCAGCAATTTTTTTTAAACACAAAAATAGTTCACTGGATGATTATTTTATGTTTTGTTACACAGCCTATTTCATGTTATTTCACCGTGAATTATTAAATTCAAGTAAGTCAATTGGGTTTTACTATTTACATGGCAGCGTAACATGGAAATTTTGACTTTGATGCATCATTATGAGAAAACTATGAGAGCTAAAATTGTTTCATAAGAGGAAACTATACCCACACCACGGTCGTAGAAGTACAGGTCTGGACACGGCCGTAGAAGAACAGGTCTGGACACTCGTCTATCTGCCAGTGTATTTTGCTTGACCCCCTTGTTGTTTGGCTGCAGTTCGTCAAGTTACCGAGAATGTTGTACTTTTTGGCGCTGTAATCTGTGCGGTCGGACTCAAATTCCATCCACTTTTTTCCATTGTTAACAATATCAAGTAAATAAAGATTTCTGAAGACATGATTTAAAATTGTGAGTGAAGGAAGTATTTCATAAATTGATTTAAAAATACGTTTTGATAAATTGTTTGTCTTAGTGGGAGGGAAGTGGGCGGAGTTTGAGCTCGACCGCCCGGATTACAGCGCCAAAAATGTTTAGCATTATCGGTAACTTGGCGAACTGCAGCCAAACAACAAGGGGGTCAAGTTTCCAGACGAGTGTCCAGACCTGTTCTTTTACGACCGTGACCCACACATATCGTCTAAAAAACTAACATTATTTCATGAAAATATAACATTATTATTTAATCGCTCTTGTACACACTTAAGACGTAAATATTGAACGTGCATAAATATGTAAACCTACGAAAAAATATACACTTCAAACTATATAATTTTATTATAAACACGATCTCACGGGCCTTAAAAATATTCGAACAGCTATGTCTGAAGAAAATTGATCATGTATTCAAGAGCCTCACAAATGGGAACGTGTTGGATTTTAAGCCATACGTTATATTTTTCCGTCATTAAATTGTAATTTTTGAAAATAATTTATTTATTTTTCGATTAATAAGAGCTATTAACGCGTGTTAGATACGAGTTCATCACTGAACGAATGCAATTTATGTTTACTTTCTGCATATATTTATTGCGAGGGTCATGCTTTGCAACAGCCACGGTAGCGCAGTAGGCAGCGCGTAAGTCTCATAATCTTAAGGTCGTGAGTTCGATCCTCACCCGGGGCATTGTTTTTAATTTTACCAAACTTTTCTGTTCCGTTACGCTGAATTTTGTGTGTACTTCACATTTGCTGGAGTTTTAGTGCCCTCGAAGAAAATCACTAATAATTATCCACTTTAAGAAATTATAAAAATATGAAATTTTCACATTTGAAAGTTGTTTTAGGTTTTCAATTGCATAAACGCCGTTAGCTTGTATAACAGCAGCTGTCACGTGACTGTCATTGGTTACTTGCTAAGTGCTTACTCCAAAATAATAGTAATAAAATCTATCAAATACGCTTGAAGGGGACAGGATATATAACTGATTCTGTGTTCGTGTAAAGTACATAATCACGCAGTGAATCTAAAGAAAAAAAGGTACTAGGACGTTCTTAAATTCTTGCAAATGAAATATGTAAAAAAATTGAGCGTAATGAGACAAAAAGATTTTGTAATAAAAAAAACCGTGCCCCGGGTGAGGATCGAACTCACGACCTTAAGATTATGAGACTTACGTGCTGCCTACTGCGCTACCGAGGCCATGTTACAATACGTCTCTTGGAAAACTTAGTGAACAGAAACTAACCCATATTACGTTTTGAATCCCTTGTGTCAGCGCTAAGACGGAACTAAAACATGAGCAATTACACTTTATTAATCCATCATACTGTCACGTATCCTGTTTTATTACTGATAAAAGAATACGCCTTCATCCAAATGTTCCATGGCTACGAATGCACTCCAGTCACCTCACGTACGAGGCGTATTTGTAGTTCTGTGCTTACCTGCTCCACAAGTATAGTCACCCCTTTAAAACCTTCCCATATCCAGTCAGACACCTTAAGGGAATTGGTGCATGTTATGTACTTCATTTTTTGTTTTCATACAGTGATCATTTAGTTTATCTACACATTTAAAGTAGCATTTCAAAATTTTACAATTTCATTTGTTTGAATTGACCTCCCTTGAACACATTTACTTACGGCAACTATAAAAAGTAAGGTACTAAAATTAAAGTGGTTCTTTACTATGACAATTAAGGAGCTGAACAACACTAATGTCTTGAAGTATTTGGAATAAAGTTTGAAGTTGTTTTCCGGCATGTATGGTAAAATAACTCTGAAACAAAACATCGTCTCACTCTAGATAAGCACAGATAAATCAAGTAAGTAGGCCTAATATAAGTACTTCAAGACATTAATCCCCAACATTTTCTGTGATGTAATGTACATTTAACCTTCACTGGTAATAACAAATTTACAGGAGAAAATATATAATGCATTTAGTTTTTAAATGACAGTACTTGTGAGCTGCCAAAATAGTGAACTCTTTATTGGGATGAACTGTATACAGATTGGTTACTGAACTACAGGTACAAACGCTGTGAGGTGATTCCCTATCAAAAATGGGACAAAAACATTTTACGAACAGTACCGTACAGAAATTAATAAGGGCGTTACTCTTAAAAATAGACGTTATAAAACATTTTGACTGAAAATAACAAAACCTACAGGAATATCGATCTTAGGCTTTCGTATACAATTGTGTAGTAATAACATTCCCTACGCTGAGAAAAAAATTACATTCCCTACACTAAGAAAAAAGGGGTAGTATATTTTTGTCATACTAATGTGTGTAACTTTAGGAAATTTTTACTGCTGTCAAATAAATATTAATATACATAAATTCACGTCGACTTTGGAATACTTTAATATAAACTGTTAAAAAATGAAATTTGTTATTGTGCTCTTATGAGTATGACATTGTTTTATATCCAGTACACAGTCAGTACGGAATAAAGTGAGCACTCACACAAGCGCTGCTTAAGTTATATTTTCAACCAATTCCTATGCGCTTAAGAGTTATTGGACCTGGCACGTGAGACGTGCTGTAGCATGGTACGTATTGTCGTTTTTCATGTACAGTTACTAAAAATGTTTCTAATGCATTTATCTACGAAAAGCAAACACACTTCAAATTAAGTCCCTATGATTTTAAAAATTCAGTCCGATAGTTAAAAACATGATTATCAAGCTCCTCAAAAGTGCTAAAAATGACTTTTTCACGTTGCTGTAGCCGAGAAAATATTAACCGTAATCGTAAAACAAAATCATAGAAACCTGCATTGGAATTTACCACATACTTTCCACAAATAATATTATAGGGTCATCGCTTGAAGTCCCGTGGAAAAACAGTTACTACGTAAACACTGCGCGCTAGTTTAGTCCTCCGCGCCTAGAGGCGATGAGGTGTTTGACGCACGGGTTATATTCGACTTATCGCCCTCCCCGTTTCCGTGCCTCAAACGCAAGAAAAAAGCTACGGTCGACTAACTCTTAACGGCAAACGACGAGAACTGTCTAACCTCTCTGGACACGCCACTTGACGTTTGCGCGCGGAAGATAAAATGTGCGGTCCGTAGGAACAACCTATATAGTTAGAAAAAAAAGTTTATACTTTGTAGTGCTATAAACAAGGCCCAGGTGAAGTCACTGTTAGTGGCAGGGACAAACTTAAGACTGCTTTTCGCGTGGACAGCTATAGCTACTTATCCTGCTGCAGAGTTAGCTCGACTAGCAGATTTGTCATTCTAACACTTGATGACTGAAGTACCAATCTGGTGTACAAAGGTGTTTTTAAATTAAAGTAAATATTATCAAGTATGAATAATACTCGCCAGCAAAGCCGCGGGGGACAGCTAGTTAATTATATAAAATACGAATATGTCAATTTCAGTTAATTTTGTTTCAGTTTTGTTGTATTTAAATAGGAAAATACACGTAACTACATTGCGTGATTTCGCTGCCAACCATACAAGCAGTAAGGGAGCTATTGTTAATGTTGAATTACATGAAGTTGTGGGTAGTGACATTTTTCGAAGGTCAAATTTTTAGTGCTCACTTGATTCCGAACGACCTATAGGGCCATGAAAGTTTCACGAAAATAATTTTGCCCCAGTTCGTTTCAGTGGCTCACGTTCACACCTGCAGTTCTGCTTCATGGTTATTGGCAGCGTGTCTTTGTGAAGTGATGGCTGTCATTTGACTGATCCAATTACAATAAGGTTACTGCCACATACACGTGTGTGATGTACCGTCAAAAGCCCAAGACACGCAAGAGTTGACACATCCAATCCAAGGGCGCCCATAAGGGCGAAGGGGGCAGGGCGGGGCCTGAGCCCCCGCTAACAGACGTTCCACGATGTGTTTAGTTTTATTTTTTTTAATAAAATGTATAGCAAACTATTTGCAGCGTGATAAGCTTCGTAATCAACGCGGTTTCATGCGTCGAAATATGCCAGTGGCTACAAATTTGTACACAGACTATATCCGTTCCTGCTTACATATACATATATTATGATTAGAGAGGATGATTTATCGCGGGAAAATTTGACTGTTTGCTGGGTTTCAACGCACGTTCAGTTTACCAGAGGATGACTGGCTTTCGCTTTTATGTGGCTGATCAAATAAGAATCCCGCTGTTGTAATATTTGATGCCTATTATTGGTTTGCAGACATGTACGTTGTGTCAAACGTACATCACCTAATCATATGTGTTGTAATTAACTACAGCGTTTTCAAGGGTATGTTGGCACAAAACATTTTCGCGATATACCATCCTCTCTAATTATGATCTTGGCTCCCCCTTACAAGCTGTAAGATAGGTGCCCTTGATCCCATCACTGACTATGAAGCAGAACTGCAGATGTGCACATGAGGCACTGAAAAAAAAAACAGAGGCATAATTATTTTCGCGAAAATGTCGTGGTCCTAGCTATAGTAGCGTAGCTGACCTTGGAGAGGAAGGCGTCCACGTCCTGTATCTCGTAGCCGAAGCGCGCCTTGTGCTTGTCGGTCTTGTGGCGCGGAGTACGCGACCTCCGGTGCCTCGTGCGCTCCCTGCCGACCCCGCAGACGGCAAGCGACGGCTCCGACAGCGTCCTCTTGGGCGGCGCCGACTTCTGGTCCGCTCTAGGCTCATCTGCAATCATCGCGCACACAACTCCCGTCTTCAAACTGTGTCATGCCTTAAGAGGGCCTGGTACATAATTCAAAGCTAAAATTATTAATCTATAACTGTAGGTTTCTCGAAGCCAATTTACGAAACTTAAACAATAGCAATCCTAGACAATAGTTTTAGCCAACGTTTTAAACAAAATTGCTTCCAGTGTTACGAACTTCTGAGGCACAATCTCTGACGCCGGAACCTCGTGCATTTAACTGCGGCGCAATTCTGGATAAATATTTACTCATAAAGTTGGCACATACCATTATCTAGGATTGCCATTGAGTCCATATTGGCTTCGAAAGAAGCGTAGAAATCAATTGATTTTTTCAGCGTTTATTTATCTACCACACACTCTTAACCACTGAATATTTACACATACAGAAGTGAAGTGGACGGCTGGAGGGCAAACTCAGTCACGCACATCAGTAAAATAGCTTCACTGATCAGCAATATGGCGGAAACTCCTACTGCCAATCAGCGTACGGCGGCTGCTCTGCTAGCAGGCGGGCCAATTGGAAACGTGCCATAAAATGAAGGAGTCAAACAAGCTGGTATGAACAGCCTCGAGTAGCCAATAAGAGAAGTTCATCTGTATCAAACGAGCCGCCACGTCAGTTCCCATCCGCATGACCAGGAAAGAGAAAATTTCGCGTATTCAATGACCTGCATGCTAGAATCAAATATCCTATCCATACTCAAGCCCTGTCTATTCGTTCACTGTGCTGTTCCACTGGGTAGCAGCTATTGAACAAACGGTCGCGGCTTGAGCACATAGGATAGTTGATTCTAACGCGCAGGTCACTGAATTCGCGAATTTTCCCCATCCTTATGTATAACTACTTAGTCTGTGGTTTAGTTTTGTCCAAAGTGTGTTTCCTTTTCGTACATTGGCACAACGGGCACACGTCTAAACTTTAGAAAAAAAAATATTTCCCCGCACATTACAACGTGGTGGACGGCAACCTTAACGTGGTTTGTGTTCAGCTAAAGGACTAGAATTCCGTTGAATCTGTTTTCACAACTGCGCGACGCAATGTACCCGACTTCAGCAACATTTTCCTGCCGTGTATTCATAATGAAGCGATGAAATATCTCTGCTGCTGGCGACACGTATTATACAGAAACATTTCAGTCGCAGGGAATTTTTCCTGACGAAAACACGAACGGGGAATAAGGACCTGAAAATTGCATCATACCTCTTACTTTTCAGTATCTTACTAACTTTTATTTACACTCAATACAATATGTAAGTATATCGTTATTTGTTTACCTTAGAAAGATGTCGCATGTTGGCGGGTATTCTCGGGGATCTCCCCCTCCCCTACCACCCCCTCTATTTTCATTCCGCACTTCCCAAATGCAGGCTCTCATTCCATGTTATACTTCAGGACAAGAAGGTACATATGTCAGGGGCAGATTTCTGCTCTGGGAGAACTTAGGGGGGAAGGTTAGGACTAATAACCACACCTCAAGCCAAATACGAGGGGGGGGGGGTCGTAAGCCTTCCCCATTAGAAATTTTGAATTAAAACGCAAAATTGTGCTTTTTGACGAGTTTCCAAACAAAAAATCTTAATATGCCGTTTTATATTTGGAACGATAAATTAGGTTTTACGAGTGAAAACCTTTACGCTCATAAAAAAAATTAGGTAAATTTGTAAGCTTCTGCTTGCGCATGGCTTAATTGTGTTGGCTCTTGAAACACATACTTTAATTTTACTAAACAAGAAATAGAATTGCACACAATATTTTGAAATCTAGAATCTAGAACTTATTATTTTAGATTACAGAAAAAATTATGTATTTATTTGCTTTATAAATTGCTGTTCTGTGTATTGTTGTGACACAAAACTGTGTAACAGTGATTGTTTTGTTGATTTAGTGCCGTTTATAAAGATTTAGAAGTGAGAGGTAATACTTTTCACTATTTTCTTGGCATTTATTAGGTTAAATTTTTTGAAGCAGTTCCCTTTTCCTCTGGGTTCGCCCCTGGCTTACAGGAACCCAGTAATAAGCGTGCATTCGGGGTACGATACCCGCCCTCGGGTACCCTTTTCATATGACGGTTACTTATTTTTTTTATAAATGGAGTAGTTATGCAAAAAAGAATCAACGCAAAAGATAATATATTTTAAGATAATCATACCAAGTAGAAGAAAAATGTATAAATAATGTTCTAGAAAAAAACTGTACGTTATAATATTTGAAGAAAAAAGAGGCCAGACACACAGAGTAAACTTTGACCCTGAATATCTCGGTTTCAGAAATTGTGGGTAGATTACTTTTTGCATAACTGCGTCCTATTAGCGTTAGAGAAAGACTATGTAGAACCATCCTTTCCAAGAGATGTGATTGTAAAGTAATTTGAGTGCCTACCCTGGTCGGCGGCGGCGGGCGCAGTCTTCTCGGCGACGTCTCCCTTGTTGTTGTTGTCGGCGGGGGCGGGGGCCGCAGTGACCGTGGCGGCGGGGGCGGCAGTCGGGTCGCCGCGCAGCACCCACGTGAGCGAGATCTTGGGCCGGGAGGAGCGCCTCAGGAAGGAGGACGACCTCTGACCCATGTCCTGCTCCTCCCGAGCTCTCTCTTCACCCACCACCTCCTCCTCCTTCTCTTCCTCCGGTCCCCAGCGCTGGTCCGGCGGCTCCTCCTCCTCCTCTTCTTCTTCTTCCGCTCCGTCGTAGTTCCCTCCCCCTCCTTCGCCGTCGTCGTCGTCGTCGTCGTCGTCGGAGCTCAGCCCGGCATGGTCCACGATGCGGCACGTCTCCACCAGGTCGGGGACATGCCGCACGTCGCCATCCTGCGGGAACAGCACAGACAAGATGCGGTTATGATGACGTGCAAGGAGCAACCCGAGTAGAGTTTACACGTGTCCATTAAGGACATTCCAGAGGTAAAAAATTACAACTTTATATATGTACGAAACAATGTTACTTTGTAGGCGTTACTTGGGAGTAGGCTACATCAAGGAGGATGTATAATGTATGCGAAAAATCACGAGTAATAGTCTTCCTATCGGTTTTAAATCCCAAAGATATTGCACCTGTAACGAGAACTGTAAAGCCAAGAAACTCGCACGACCCCCTTGCGCGCGGCTCACAGACCACTTCGTTTCTGCAAGAATACGCTCTTGTCCTCTCCGTCTTCATCACTTCTTCCGCCCCGGCCGGCTTCACCCTGACCACGCCATGTCCTCTCCAGATGTATCTATACATCCTCCTTGGGCTACATTATCCTCGTACAAAAAAATAGCTCAGTCAGTTTTCCCATAATGGCATTTCAAAGTCAAAATTTGCATGATTTTAGTTCATATACCCCCGAAAACCAATTTACATAACGAAACGAAATAATTCACAGCAAACGTACATGCCACAGGCTAGGGCTTTAAATAGGCTATATAGAAACTCAACACAAAATATCTTGGTATTTAAAAACATTCTAAAAGTAGCAAAAAAGAAACAAATTTTTAGAAATTTTTTAAAAATAGTAAATATTATTTGAATATTTTTTGTACGCAAAACCCTAGCCAGTGACATGTACTTTTACTGTGAATTATTTAGTTTTATTGTGTTTGATTTTTTTTTTTTGAGGGAGTGTGGATGAACTAAAAAACATGCAAATTTTGACTTTGAAATGCCATTGTGGGAAAACTGGCTGAGCTATTTTTTGTAAGAGGGTAATGTACTCCGAAATAACGTTTTAAAACTAACACTGTTTCATAAATAAATAAAATTATGATTTTGTTTCCTTCTGGAACGCCCTTAAGGTGGCCGCCTGGGTGGTCGTATTTTGCGCGTTCTTACCCTAGAAGTGCTGATAAGGTAAGGACGACACAACACGCGGATCACACCTCCTCCTAGCCTCTAGGCGCAATCCACTGAATTGGTGCGCAGGTTTCTCGCCAAACAACTAGCCTCTACAAGACATTCAGAGGTGACCCTATAGTTTGCTGACGTAATATTAAAGTTAATTTTGAACTGCACACGCCTAGACCTTTTGAAATATCACGCACAAATATTTCCATACATAAGAACAGCAAGAACACCCATTTCCGCAATTTTCGAACGCTAGAAATAGACTTTAATGAGTAACAGTGAACCTGAAATGCGTATACACGTGTAACGTAGTTTGAATGCTACTCCTAAGCCGATATAACTCACGTGTGTTGAGCAGTTTTTTAATAACGGACGAAGCTCTGCACACTGCTCTGCATTCTGGGTAGGCTGCCACCTTAAGTTACGAGAGCGACTTCTCGAGAGTAGGTAAGTTGTTATTAGCAGGCGACACTGAACAACCGGTGCGGAAAAAAACTGTAAACAACATAACCATAATCATAGCGAAGTGAAAGTGAACGCACAGTTTTCAATAAAATATGTAAACAAGCACACAAATAAGTATTATAATTAAATTACGTGTAAAAATGTACTGCGGACGTTGGATTTTGTAAAATATGCAGCAAATGTATAAGATTTATTTGGAGGGTTTCGTCGGGGCACAGACGAGCATGTTCAATCTCGGTTGAACAAACCCGAAACCAGTCCGAATGTAGTCGAAATAACCCGAGCTCGGCCGATCTAACCGAACAATATATAAGTTCAACTACCTGCATGTAGCCTGCCTTTGACTAATAAAAAAACCAATTCAGTTATTTATAAATGTTATTTAACATTTGAAATGTCAGTTTGTTTCTCAAAGAAGCTGACGTACAATACATGCACAAAGTTAGAGGTCCGAGTCATAGCTAGAGGAACGCCAGAAATTTCGTGAGTTCATGTCGCGGTTAGGGTGCGATTTGAAGAAGCATACATTTGCAACAAATTTTTTATCAAATATTGTATAGTCTACAGTATGTTATGCTTCTCAGTCACATTTATTTTCCGAAACACGTTTGATATGTCAAACTTGCTCAGACGTCGTCAACTATAGTAAATACAAACTCCCAAGTAAACACAGACTGCAGAAAATGCACGAGGGCCTAGGACCTAAACAATATGTCAGATCACTAAAATGTTATTCGTATTATTTAGCACCTTCAGGTAAACACACAAAATTTACCTCTTGTAATATAGTGTTAGAGTTAAGGTGGTCGCCTGCTTAGGTCTCCAAGTGGTGTGCAGAGCTTCGTCCGTTACAAAATCATTGGAAAACTATTCATCGTGCATTAGTGACGTCCGCTTAGGAATAACGCTCAAAGAACGTTACACGTGTGAATACCCAATCCAGGGTCACCACTGCTCACTAAGGGCACGGTATACAGCAATTTGCACCACCATCTTTTTATTTTTTATTTGTACCAGATATTTTTTTTTCTTACTTTCGACATAAAATTTGACTAAATTTTGCTCTTATGTAATTTTTTTTTATTTCCCGTAGTTTTCGCGTAATGAATTGTTAAAGTAAAAATTACACGTTTCCGTTTTAAGGACTAAACAAAACCAACTGACATACCAAACTGAAAAAGTTCACTGTTGATAAAGACGTCGCAGGCTACAATTTCACGTACATACAAATAAATAATAAAATCTTTTTGTATTTAAATAAAAATATTAAATTTTAAAATAACAATTTGTGAATTTTTTTCAGTTTGGTAAGTTAGTTTAGTGTCGTCCTCAAAACGGAAACATGCAAATTTTGGCTTTAACGAGCCAATACACAAACCCTATGCGCGATAAAAAAAATTTTTACGCGAACAATATTTAGTCACATTTTGTGTCTAAAACAAGAAAAAATATCTGGTACAAATATAAAAATATAAAAACATGATAATGACAATTTCTGTACACCACGCCCTTAAATCATACTTTCTAGCGGCCGAAAATGTCGAAAATGGGTATTTTTGCAACCATTTCCGGAATGAAAATCTTGGCTCAGAAACTTTTAAAAGGTATAAACGTGTACAACCCACCATTATATTTGATATCACGTCGTAAAGTCACGGGATCACAACGGAATGTCTTATATAGGTGAGTTGCCGGCGAGAAGACCGTAAGTCAGTTCAGTAACTTGGGCATAGAGGCTAAGGGAAAACGTGAATGAGTGAGAGATTTTGGTCATCGAGGTCTTCAGCGCGTGGTGAGGGGTGACATGAGGTGAGTGTGGAGCAGCGCCGGAATGAAAGGGCGGGGGAAACGGGAGATCCCCGAGAAAACTTGCCGACCAACGGCATCGTCCGGCACGAATCCCACATGCGAAAATTCGGGGTCCGATCCCGCCGGGGATCAAACCCGGATCGCCTTGGTGGGAGGCGAATGGTCTGACCACTCGGCCATCGCGGCTCCTTAAGGGAAAACGTGGCGTGCATGCTGTGTCGTCCCTACTGCTTGAGCACTTCTAGGTCTCGAACGTCCATCAAGGCTGCCCCCTTAAGGCTGTTCAATTGCCATTTTGACAATTATTATTTTGGAGACAGTTTTCTATACACAACTTGCAAACCAGCAATAATAACGTGCAGTGGAAACCTACCTCCCCTTTAACAGCTAAACAGTCTAGTGATCAAACTCGTAAATTGTAACGTGTGCAACAGACGTAAGGAAATGGGTTCACTTCCATCTCTAATGTATACAGTACTGTCCCCTGTAAACAAGTATTCCTGGAGTCACATAAAATTTTTTAACATTACATGGTCTAAAATCTAAATGTTAGTCTACTACACATTTTTACATTGTTAGATAATAAATTATTTTCCATACTATCTGGCATTTTCTAGAAGATAAGAAACATAATTAGAGCATGGAATGTCAAATACGTTTACAAGTACATATTCAGGAATGCACGTAGCGGGAAAATACAGTAAATTAAGTATGGTCGTGGTGAATCAAACTCATTACCACGTGTGCCGAGACAAGGTCATGGCTTAATAGACTTTTGAACCCAGAACCTAACTGTTGGCAGGAAAAATCAGCTGTCGTCATACGGAAATTAATATTAGGCCCTACTACATTTAAACAAGAGCGATTACGAACTAATTCCTTGCACTAAGATTCTGTTATGAAACTGCGTGTGTATAGACAGTTCAGGATAAAGTGAGCACTCAAAAAAGCCCTGCTAAATTTCTATTTTCAGCCAATTCGTATCTTTCCACTAGTAACGTCTAACGACGGGAAATGTCTAACCTCTCTGGACTTATCACTTGATGTTTGCGCTTGTAAGATAAATTGAGCGTTCGGCAGGGACTTATATAGTTTATTAAAAAAGTTATACTAAATACTAATGCTTCGACTTCAATTGAGTTTATTTCAGTAGTGCTGTATTTAAATCGAAAAATACACGGAACTACATTAGATAATTCGCTGCCAACCATACAAATGTAAATGTTAAATTATATGCGGTAACGGCTAGTGAATTTTATCAAAGGATGAATCTTTGGTGTTCGTTTTATCCCCAACGACCTATATCAAGTTATTGCTTCTCAAGACTTATATTGATGTCGACACTAACAGATATAATCCTCAGTTTATTCAATTTGACAGGCTACTAAAGTGGTTAAGGCGGCTCCATAGATGGGCAGAGTCTCTGTGTGTGAGGCATTAAACCGATGGAACGCTAAGGGTGACAATGATCGACGTATGCAATACATAATGACCTCTACGTGCAATCCAATCTACTAGCGTGCAGTGTTTTTCTTTTACACTTCTTCCTACGGGACTTTATCCGGTAGCCATTACATATCATTTATGGAAAGTACAGTTTAAAGACCAACGCATATTTATATATTAGTGTTTTTCGAATCCAGACAGTATTTCCCCAACGTCGTTAAAACAAAACATTAATTGCGGACCTATAAAACTACTAATTTGAGTAATTTTGAGACAGCAGCAAAACATATGTCTAATAAGCATGCCAGATTTGTAAAATTGTGATGGCACACTTACGGCCTCGGTAGCGCAGTAGGCAGCGCGTAAGTCTCATAATCTTAAGGTCGTGAGTTCGATCCTCACCCGGGGCATGTTTTTTTTTAAGTGTCGACAAAATACTATTCATGGACCTCACAGCATTTTTCAGTGTCAAACGTCGGGCTATAGTGTGGATGATATATCATTTGATGGACTTTGCATTGCGTACTGAAACGCCGTTTTTCTTACGAGATTTTTTTGACAAAGTGCGGCGTGAGATGAGCGATGGTGAACGCGCGCACAATAAATTATAAGTTTGGTCAATACTTGTTCATTTTCTGAAGCCATAACATGTCTTGTGTCTGTAGTAATCATGACTATGTAAATTAACAATTGTATGTAATTCGTGGTTGCTTTGTCCATTTCGGAGTTACTTCGACAATTGAAAATGTTAGTTTGGGATCTTGTGGTAAAGAAGTAGGTAACTGTGATGTGTGTTTGAAGTTATTTCTATAGTACATATGTTAACCTTTAAATTTTATTTACTAAACGACATTAAGACCAAAAATTTAAGTGGCCAAGTTACCCCAGAAGGTCAAAATCAAAGTTTGCGGTACACATGTTATGCATGTTCAACAGTTTTTTTTAAAGGAATAGTTGCAACTCGCTGCGACGCAAATTTTCTTGTCGTTTTATACGTAAAACATGCGAAATAAAAATATCCAGGGAGCAAATTCATATTGAAATAGCCTAATAAACCAATTTAAAAGTATCATAGAAATATATAAAAAAATCAAATTGAAATGAAAACACTAAATAACTTAGATATTTGATACAACTTTTGTAACTAACTAAAAACAGTTTTGGTACAAAAAGAAGCCAACGGTCGTATTCGAAACAATTATGTAGTTAATAAAGGTCAGATGGAAGTAAGACTACATTGTGATTTGCTTACTTGACCATAAATATCTTTGCTTGACATTTTATTCGTGCTATGGTTACAATATTACGTAATTTGTTTTACTATTTGTAATAATCTATAAATACGAACTAAAAAAGTAGTTACTATGACATAGGCATTATGTGAGAACAAAACTTGCAGCCAATTTCTAGTCAGACAAAAAGAGATGCTTCTTTCTTGATTCATCTTTCATATATTAAAGTTTATGTTCTTTTACAACACTAAATTTTTCTGTAACGAAAAGTAACCGTTCATTAGTTCTTTATGAAGGAAGAAAATTTACCCCTAGGCATTATCTATACATTAAAAAATATTTATTCTGGAATACAATTTACGTGTATATTCAAAGTTTGAGAGAATATCAAGAAAACATTATCTTCGTATAAGTTGGATGCCTGTTAAGACCGTCGAATGGTATGCAGAGTTAAGACTGTTCGAAGTTTATTCTAAAACAAGCGTGAGTGATGTCTGCTTAGGAATACCATTCAAAGAACAAAACGTGTGTGTATACACTTTTCAGGTTCTCCATAGTTATTATAGAAGTTAATTGTCTCACGCCAGAAAATGGTGGAAATAGGCGTGTTTCTGTCCTTTATTACAGGTATGAGAAACTCGGTGCACAGTTTATAAAGTCATATTTGTACTAGGATTTTTTTTCTTATTTTAGTCACAAAATGTGACTAAATTCGGTTCTTATGAATTTTTTTCTCTCATAATTTTCGCGTACTGGCTTGTTAAGGGCGCGATTCACCTCGGTTTTCAACGTCTTTATTTATTTTTATATTTGTACCGGATATTTTTTACCTTATAAATTGTGATAAAATTTTCCTCTTATGAAACTTTTGTGTCTAGGCCTATCATAGTTTCTGCGTAATGAGTCGTAAACGTCAAAATTTGCACTTTAAGGTTTTAAGTACGCCACAAAAACCGACTGACATACCAAACTGAAAAAATTCACAGTGGATAAAGACATTTCAGGCTACAAAGTCACGCACACAAAGCAAATAATTTGTTTTTGTATTTTAATAAAAATGCTAAAATTTTAAATAAAAATTTTAAAAATTCATATTTTTTTTTAAAGAATGATAAGTGAGCTGGTTTTAGTGTCGTCAAAACGGAAACATGCAAATTTTGGCTTTAACGAGCCATTACGCAGAAACTATGCGAGAAAAAATATTTTATAAGAGCCAAATTTAGTAACATCTTGTGTCTAAAACAAGAAAAAAAAATAACTGGTACAAATATAAAAATAAAAACACGGTGATGAAATATGCACCTGACGCATGAATCGTGTTGTAGTGTGCCGCATCTATTCTTTTCTGTGCGTAACAACTACAATAATTCACAATATGTTTATATACGAAAAGGACACATGATTAAAACTAGACTTCTATCATTTAAAAAATGCAACATTCTGATTACAAACATGATTTTGTGGCCCTTAAAGTGGCTAAAGACGGCTATTTTTTTAGACAGCTGTAACTGGAAAAATACCACTCGGATTCGTAACACACAACGTTGGAAGCATGCTTTGGCCTTTACTTCAAACTTCCCAGAAATAAAATTGTATGGTCGCCGCTTTAAGTCCCATAGGAAAAATAATAGTAAGAAAACACTGCTCGTCAGTTTGGCGCACCGCGAATATAAGAGATGATGTTACCGTCGAGTGTGGAAAGCTGTCTCCGCGCATCAAACGCGGAAAATTACACCCCTCTTAAGGCTGCCGCCTGATGAAGAGCATGTTTGTGTGTGCGTGATGTGAAAATCGATGGGGCGTTACGAGCGACGTCGGCCTCTGCGGCCAAAGTTGTCAACGCACGTGAGTGTTCCCGCCGTAACTTTTTATTGTGAGACTTTCAGCGGTGACCCTATCATTTTATTGAACGTGTAACTGTAGCAAAGTCCAATGTACTTGTAGACCTCGATCTCGAACAAATCCGGTACATATATCTTGAGCGTAAAGTCCCATTCGTAAGTTGTCTGAAGTGCGTTTTCTTTTCGTATATAAGCATTGTGGACGCACGTTTACTGGTCTCTGAGAAAAAAAAACGTAATTCCGAGCACGCTGCACGCAGTTCGAGCGACATACATGCGGCCGCCTTAAGGTGGCTATCTGCTTAGGTCGCTGTGTGGTGTGCAGAACTTAGGTCGTTACAAGATTATTCGAAAACTATTCAACGTGCGTAGTTTTGTCTGCTTAGTAATAACATTCAAATAGTGTTATACACGTGTATACCTATTTCAAGACTTCTACATATCTCTGAAGCTTACATTTACTCGACCCGCAATGGTGAAAATGGGTAATTTTGTGGTCATTTTTCCGTATGTGAATTTTGGCGCAGAATCTTTAAAAAGGTATAGACATGCACAATACACCTTCATCTGTAATATTACGTTATAAAATGACAGGGTGACGTCTGAATGTCCCATAGAGGCGAGTGTCGGCGAGAAAATTCCACGACAGTTCAGTGTCTTGTGCCTATAGAGGCTAGGGTTAGGCGTAATGTTCGGGCTATGTCGTCCTCATCGCTTCCGCACGTCTCCAAACGCGCAAAAAAGTTCACCCAGGTGGCTATCTTAACGTTATTTACAAAATGCAGGAAGGAAAAGCTAAATAAGAAGAGGCAATGAAGATGAAGACATGAACGACAATCAGTTGCAATAGCGTGATTGACTAGCAATGTTAATTATGCTGTCTTTGACACAATATGGCCGCCTATTTTCGGCGACAACCAACAGGAGTTACGTAACGCTGTAAGATTAAACTGTGGAATGAAGCCCAAGAGCATACAGCCACTAATAAAGTATAAAAAATACAGCCTGCGATAAAATACATGGACTGGACAGGAATTTACGCACGGTGAAGACTGTTAAAAAAAAAAAAGAATATGGAAAAATGTTTACGTTCCTAGGTCCTGTCGTAAATTGAAATTCTGTAAAGAACAGATTATAAGATAAACCTGCTTAGCTTCATAACAAGCAATGATAAATGGCAATTGGTAATTTAAAAATATTTGCAAAAGTTTTTACGTTTCTTTTTCCATTAAAAACGTGGGAAAATACCAAAATATATCAGAATATGCCCATTGCTAGTTTACAGATGAATCATGTAATAATGTAAATTGTGCGATTATGTTAATTCATGTCGTTTGTACGCAGTCGGTATAGGCGGTTCATAATAAATTGATTACTCAAAAAAGCCCTGCTAAAGTTATATTTCCAGCCAATTCGTAACTTTCCGCGTGTAAGGGGTGACGACGAGACAGGTCTAGCCTCTCTGGACGCGTGTAAGATAAATTGTGCAGTTAGTATGATTCGATGCAGTTTAATAAAATAAAGTTGATTAAGTATAGAAAATACAATCATGTCGAATTTGGCTGATTTGGTTACTGTATTTATGTATTTAAACAGGAAAACGCACAGAACTATTTTGTGTAGTTTCGCTGCAAACCATACAAGCAGTGACGCAACTATAGTTAGTGTTGAATTATATGCAGTAACGTGTAGTGATATTTTTCAAAGGTTAAATATTTAAAGCTCATTTTATCCCGAACGACCTATATCAGCTATAAGCACAGCACAGGTAAATTATACAACAGGTTAGGAAGTTATATGTTATAAGTTTGCCAAGAAAAAATTGTCGTCTCTAATTTCACAGGTGTGGGCAAGGGGTTAAAAAAATCATTTCATGTCATTTTCTGTTTCAAAAAATTAGTGGTCAGAAACAAGAGCTATCGTGAACGAAATAAAAACAAATAAAACACCCATATCGCAATTAATTTGGCACCATACGGACCCCAGCACAAATAGCGGAAAAATGTTTTCAAGCGAAACTCGGACACCAGAAATTCGGTTATCTTCCTATCGTGAAGTACAATAGAAGAGGCATATATATATATATATATATATATATATATATATATATATATATATATATATATGTGTGTGTGTGTGTGTGTGTGTGTAGTATGTATATACATACACACACACACACACGCCTGGCGCATAAATGGTGTTGTTGAGTTCCCATTTATTATCTCCTGTATTTATTCCCAATACGTTTATCAACGGGAATAACACAGGCTTATAACTATTCTTCATCATTTGAAAAAAAAAAAAAAACACAGCAAACTTATTTGAAACATACTTTTGTCACCCCTCTAAATGGTTGCAAACGACTTTTAAAAACTGCTGTAATTACAAAAATAGCCACCCGGATACGTAAAACTCAGCACTAAAACAAAGTCCCATAGGGAAAACAGTAGAACGGTAACACTGCAGGTCAGTGTGGCGCACCGCGAACAGAAGAGATGAGGTTACCGTCGAGTGTGGCAAGCTGAGCATATCTTTCACCGAGCGAGGTGGCGGAACGGCAACACGCTGGACTCGCATTCGGAACGACCCGGGTCCGATCACCGGCTCCGGCCGTCCTGATTTCCGTTCTCCATGGTTTCCCAAAATCGCTCCAGGCGAATGACTGGAACAAAGGCAATGGCCGACTCCTCCCCTAGTTCCTGTCGTTGTACTAAGTTGTTTGTTGCCGTCTCCAACGACCTCGCTGTCGACGAGTCGTAAAATCCACTTAAAATCCAGTTACTCTTCAACTTTTTGAAATGTTTGTATTTTAAGTCACAGTAACTAAAATAATATATATTTATTAGTAGTCATTGCATGTTGGACGGTTCGTAGAAAGTTCTCACTTTGCAGTGCTACTGTTAATGATGAACTCGGACGGAAGCAGAGTCATTTAGGCTGACAATATGTTTGCCTGGATCTGACATTTGTCTTCTAAGATATGTATTCGTACACAGTAATACAAAAGTTTTTATTTTAAATGAAGACAGGATGGTTTAAAGACACACTGGACCTGCCAGGCAGGTTTTTGAGAAGAGAAATGTCAAAATCTGACGTACTTATTTTGAACAGACTACATCCTGCTATAGATTACCGTTGCGAAGTTTACAAGCACAATATATAGGGATCGTTTCCAAATAACTCACCTTGTTTGCCAGTCGTTAGCAACATTCACTGTCATTTGAAGGGACAATGATAATTTTTTTTAATGTTTGAGGAACACAACGGTAATTTCATACTGTACATTCCGATGTTAGAGAGTAAGCAATATGACCACAAATGACAGCACAGAGCAGTAATGATTCCATTGTAGGCCACGCTTTCGTAGCCTATTACACCATGTAAATAGTCATATATATATTTTCATTATTGTGTTCATGCCTTTTTTTCATTCGTTGTATACTATAGTAACTAAAAGTATTATTATAGATGATATTTCATCGTTGGAAAATTTGCCTGTTTGCTGGGTTTCAATGCACGTTTAGCTTACCAGAAGATTACTGGCTCTCGCTTGTACGTGAAGCTGTTGTCCTATTTGACTAAGCCAATAAGAATCCAACTGTTGTATAATTTTATGCCTGTTATTGGTCTGCAGATAACTACGTTGTGTCAGACGTATGTACATTACGCAATCATATATTCTGCAAGCAACTACAGCGTTTTGAAAGGTATTTTGACACAAAACATTTACACGATATACCACCATCTCTAAACATTATATCAAGCAGCATAATTAAATTTCTTTTTCAAATCGTACCTTATCGTAACTTGTGCACAACTCAGTTATGATATAGTGGGATACCTACCATTGTCTCCCCCCATGCCCTTCGTTTAGTGATCCGCTTTTCTACCGACTGACGGCACTGATTCACGGTCAAAGCGTAGCTGGGAAAGTCCGTGCTTTCTAGCTCTGGCACCCGCGAACCTAGATATCCCCCAGACTCCGTGGGCAACCCGCCAGGAGCACAGGCAAGAAAAACTGTAGCCTGCACCACCTCATATACTTGCGGACAAATTTACTACACGAAACGTTCTACTACACTGTATCGCATACAAATGTATTACTCGTCTCACCCACGCGCGAGCAGGCGACACGGTTTTCGCATCATCCCATAATCTTTGGAAGGAACTCACAAGGCGATTTAACATTTCCTCGACACTGTGAGGCAATCGTATTTTTCCCCACACATACGAGCCATCTGCGTGCTTTCAACCAAGGTCGTACAGTGTCCACAGAGAGCGAGGTCTTTGAATGGGGACTGGTCATCCATTCTATGTCGTACTCTTGTTCGCCAGTAGATAGCTTCCCACGCCTGACCGTGCAGATGCATCCGCGGGGTCAAAGTTCGTTAAAACGAAGCTCAATAACACGACGACGTAGGCGGGAATAACACACGTTTCTTGCACTTGTAGAATACACGTTCTAATGATGACTATGTAAGTATCACAAAAGTTATTTCAGAATTTTTTAAAATTCTACTCCTTGGGATTGAAAAGGGGTCAAATGTATTTTTAAAATAAATGATTCGTCAATATAGCTAAAAACTGATGGACACTCTCGTGATTTTCTTTTCCTCTGGATACTTATAAAATGTAATAAATGCAATTTCAGAAATTTTCGAAATTTGATTTATTAAGGGGGGACAAAGTGTGAAGTGTGTTTTCGACTGTTCCTATATTCTTTTTAAATCCGCGAAGATACTGAAGTGCCCTTTGCTTCAGGATGATGCTTATGAAATTACTAAAAATTAGTTTTCAGGCTTATTTACAATTCTACCCCAAGTATGAAATGTGTTATCGATTCAAAATCTACATATGTATATATAAACACATAGCTACACACACAGGCCTACACACACACACACACACACACACACACACATATATATATATATATATACACATATATATATTATGGAACCTGTTGAACTTTTACACTTTTACATATTGCAGCGAATGATGCTTACTTAGTTACCTGAAAAATATTTTCATGATTTTTCAAAATTCTTCATCTACGTATGATGTGAAAAGGGGTAAAAAGGTGTTTTCAATCGCTCTTTGATATAATTTGAACCAAACGTCCCGTGCACTTATTTATTTCCCAGTTGTACAGTTTTTTTTTTTTGCACAGAGAAATGTCGCTCAATAAATTCGCAAGGACGTTGTGACGGGGACGCAGGATTCAACACGATTTTAATATTATTGTTGTCATCGGTACATTTGCTTCGCCTGATAAAGGTCTGTTTCATTCGCACATGTTTTTTAAACATTAGGGTTTCACCAGGGCCAATAACAGAAAAAAAATCTCAAGAAATATCACGAAAAGTAGGTAAGTGTATAAATATTCTTGTTTCGCTCGCAGAATATTTTAGCACCTAACTGAAGGTAACATAACCTCTAATAAAATACTTTGGTGTCGCGGTTTTAACAGCATCAGTTGTGCTGTCTTTGCACTACTACGGACAGTGTTATGCATCCGTAGACTATGTGCCAATTTTAAGATGTCACAATAAAACACGCTAAAACTTTATGAGATTTGATATTGTCTCACAAAAATATTTTAGTCCTATGAAGTTAATATGTAGACTATAACTGGATAAATAACCAATTCAAAGCTGAAGAATATTTTATATTTATATAACAATTGGAACATAGTCTAAGTAATGCATAACGCCGTTCAATTATGGATCCGAATTCTGGGAAAATGACAGAATTATGGTTTTAAAAGAATGCTAGAGTTATTTTTAGTAAACAAATAGTGTAAAGCGGAAACGGTAACAATATACACAGTAGCACTATGTTTAGAAACACCTTTACCAATCACTTTAGTGCTCAAAGACTGAGGCACAAGTGAACGAATGAGATACCATGAACGTGATTACTTTTACTTGTCACATTGTCAAATTTATATCCTCTGATAATTTAATAATACATTTAAAACTAAAAAAAAATCTCCGAAATACGAGAGATAAATTTACCTGCTCATCATATTTCCATAAATATTCTTATTCTTATGAAACTCAACTTTGTCAGAAATTTGGTTTCACATATATTTAATTTAGTTTAACATGATTTTTTAGTTTAGACAGTGATGAAGTAACCGAAAATCAGAATTTTTTATTTTTAAAGTTTATTTATCTTCTCTCAACGTATTTTTGATGAATTATATAAATATAATATACACACTTAATTTATGTTATAAACTTAGGAAGCTGATTCCAAATGAGGTATAGCTACCCGATGAAATTTTCGTCAAGCTCATTCGTTAAGGGAAAAATTTACCCTTCAAAATCAAATTTTAAAATTGTATTGTTGCAAAATATCGTAAACGATGTGAAGTTAAGTCTCAATTTGTTGCACAATGACAAGAGCCACTGAGGTCAACCCATCAAGAAACCGCTCTTTAAAGCTCTCCCTTCATGAAAATAACAGGGATGGTCGCTCTCTTATTAACTAGAACTATGGTGTCGTTGGGGGAGTTTTGAACATGTCATGTTGCTTTCTGAGCAGTACAAACTTATAATACGTGAAGATTTGTACCATATGGTAACTAAAGGCACTACACAGCATTATTAGATATGGTAATTCATCGCGAGAAACCCTTACTGCTCTTTATGTTCAAGTCTGTCAGAAGCTTGTTTATGCTACACGCTGTCATCCGTACTCAAAACTGCTACCCTATTTGATAAGGCCAATGAGAACTCTTGCCAGTTGCTAGTTTAATGTTTGGCAACAAGAATTGGTTTGTAGACAGCCATGTCGGACATTATTATCCAATCATTTATAATGAAAGGAAATTTGGCGTCTTGAAAAGTATGCTGACATACGAAATTTTCGTGGTATCCTACCATCTCTAAGCTAACGCAAGAGGGAAAATTCCTATATTTTCATCATATTTTTATTTAAAAGTACGTTTAATTTAATGAACAGCTGTACCATACGTCCTTTATTTGCGTCTATGTAGCTCGAGAAAAAACTTAAATAAAAATATCAGTCTGTTTTGCAAGGGGAATAACGTGAACCGCCATGTTGATTTCCTTGTGACATCACGATACTATATATTTTATTGTATGTGACACACAAACTACAGCAACATACGTTCAGGTTGTGAAATTGTGATAAATAAAGTAATTTATGGGGTAAAATCGAGTATGGCTGGAAATCCGAAAAGTATAAATAAGTATAATAGTTCCTTTGCGCAGCAATCAAATGCAATTTACTCCAAATAAAATCTCAACTATAGCGACGTATGACAAACCAATGCGGACTGCCTGGTTTAAGCTTGCTTCAATCTACAAGAAGAGACTTAACAGTCTGCTAGTAATGACAGAAATACAGTTTAAGTATGTAATGATTATTTCTATGCATTGTGTAAAATATGACACGGTTAGCATTAAACAAATAAATTCTTTTAAGTTAAAACTTGCAGTCAGTAGCTTGCAGTTTGCGACGAAATCTCTGCAACTGTAGTGTTGTTGGCTATTCCACAGTCTGAGGCGACGTCATTAGCCAATAGGCGCGTTCAGTGCACCGTGATTGGCCGATAATTCGAGGGGTGGGCGGGGTCTTGCGAAACTTCCTCATAGATAGCAACAGCTCTCACAGCCGTCGTGAAAATTACCGAGAGAAAATATTACTTTTAATTTAAAGAAAAAGTTATCTGCTATATTATTTTCCTGACTCGCGCAACCAGGACGTTCGATCACCAGTCTGTGCCAGCTGTTTGTTAAACGTATTCCAGCTACCAGCTCGATAGGTCACTCTTTGCAGGCATGCGAATTAAATTCGTGGTAAGTTATTATCACTCTGGAATTTAAATTAAATTGACAATAACTCAAACCTATAACCAAAACGTCGCAATGTACCAGAGCTACTAATACCTTGCTCTCTTCATTCTTTAAAAACCAACACCAGTAAAATCTTCTTTGTTAACGAATCTGCAACCACACATGCCTTAACAACGGGCGAATTTCCAGAGCTAACTTTTACGTTACGGGTTAGCTACATTTTATCAGTTATTTAAGTCCGGGAAAAATCCCAATGCACACAATTAGTGCCTGGTGGGCGACGGCTAACCTAAACAAGGACGACTACGTCATAAATGTGTTAGTCAATAAGAATGTGTTTAAAATTTTTACGGCGGCGTCGTTTGAAAATTTGGCGTTTTTAAAGCTGAATAATTTGAAAATTACAATTCTCACGGATATATTTTTTTTACCTGGCTGCATTTAGTGCCGAGATAAGTCGGAAGAATCACTTAGTACGTTTTCCGTCATAATTGTTTGCTCCTTAGAAAAACATCTGCGTCCATCTCATTCCATTTTGTCGGTTTGCTCTTTACTGTTGTATCCCCACAATCTATTTGTAATTCTATTAGAATATACAAGAGTCTACATTTTACTGCCAAGGTTTGCAGACAACGCGTGAACTTTTTTTTTTAAAACAATTGCGAGCAAAACCGACTTTAGTAATACGTTACTGAACGCAACGGATAATACCGTATTTTACATCTTCCCGAGGCTGAATAAACATTTTCGAAATTATACTTAAGTTTTAATGAAATCAACATCTTACAAGGAAAAACGTCCAAGTGAATCTTTCAGATTCAGCTGTTTAACATATTATGCCACCGATGACTTGACTATAGTTTTATATGACTATACATTTTTCAACTGGCAAGACGACGGAGAGGAAGAAAAGTGTGGCTAAGATTTATTGATTATGTTATTTATTTGCTTTTTATTCTGCGTGGATGTATCGGAATCGTTTGGATTGTTCACGACAAACTGGCGTGCATAGTTTACGTCAAATAAAAAAAAAAGTGAGAGAAATGGCTAAAGCGAGAAAGAAGGAGAAAGGGAAGGGAAAAGATTAGCATCCAGCACCCACGCCCAGGTTCGGTATAGTACATATTTTGTGTGGTGGGTTCGGAGTTGGCGAAGCTGTTTTCTCGTTTCCACTCTTCTTCGGCATTAGCGTATTATGCTGGAAACACAATAATGCGTTAGATGCGACGCAAAGTACGTTACGTGAATAAAGTAACTTGTTAACTAGTCAGCGTCGACAAAAATTGCGGACGCAACGTGAATTCCGAATAAAAACTATTTTTACTTAATTCCCATCGTGGACGCGACAAACTTGAAAAAAAAAAGGAATTTAATTTTGCGCCCAAATGTTGGTGAAACTGGTGAGATGGTAGTAAACTGCATTTATTTACTTTACGAAAGATTTTTGTTCGTTTCTATAAGAAAATAATAACCGTTACAAGAGAAGTGTAATAGTGCAGATTTTCACATTAGGAAGTTAGTGAATATTTAAAATACATTAAAAGCCCTTGAAAAAAATTTTAATGCTGTATACATATATGGGAGTCGTACAAGAGATTTGTAGTATGTTTTGGCAAGGAACTATGTAATAACATTTAATATGTTTTTGGAATGTATCTTGCGAAAGACTAACTAGTGTCGCAGTAACGCGTCGCGTCTGTCGTGCTATTGCGATTCCAGCATTACGCAAGGGGGGGGGGAGGAGGAGGAGGGAGAAAGACTGAAGAAAAGAAGAGAAAAGGTGGAACAAGAGTGGTAAAGAAGGAAGGAGATGTCACGGCAGACTCGGCCCACGTGCAGCAGTGGGCCAAATACACCACATTCCACCCGGGGTCCTGCGCCGTTGGTGAAGGGAAAGGAAGGAACAGAAACATAGCCACGCTCACATAAAATAAGTTATATTGTCCTCCCCCCTCGCCTCACCATCCTTCAACAAACCTGCGAGATGGCAGGATACGAACTGGCCCCCAGAGAGCACCGCTTGCAGAAGGATGCCAGAACAACATGGCGCGCTCCAACTGGCTATAGCTGTACCCCCGCTGGCTGATCCTTGTCTCGCTACTGCGGGGTCACCGTATGCTAATGCCGTATGCTGCTATGCGCTCCTCTGTTGCACAAGGAGGAAGCGGTTAAAAATGCGGATACGCTGACGGGGACGTCGGCAAACACATATGATATTCGAACACCTCTATTAGCAAGGCTTGCGAAGATGCGGTTTGTAATACATTATTCTTACCAGTAAACATTTGAATTATTATTTTTTTAAAGCATAAACTAGAGCACGTGTCAAAAATCTGTTTGGCAAATTGTTTTTAAAACGTTCGCTAATTTTCTTAAGACCGTTAACACTACGATTTTAGCCAATTTTGTATGTAACGAAATTTTTGTTTATTCACTTATTTGTCGAAACAGTATAAATTCTTGCCGCGAAAAAAAAATTAGGTATCACGGCAAAAACCATTACAAACAAAACTGCCCAATAGATTTGTGATAGCTGCTATCATTTAAGCTTTAAAAAGTAATCATCGCAAAAATAATAGAGGAGAGCATGGCCTTAATTGCTAGGATCACTGATGTGAATCAAGTTTCACTTACTACTTTGAGTAGGCCTACATTGTGTATACAGTAAAACATTTTTTAACTATAGTACTTCGAATTGTATGGCACCTGAAGCACAATACTATTTTACTTACTAATTTAATTTCAGTCGTAAATATTGTAAATTTACTGGAAATTTCCTGTTGCCCAGTGACTCGTCAGGCGAAAAATAAGTCAATTAAAAACCAGATGAAAAAACTTTATATTTCCGCCTCAGGAATAGAGTGATGGTTACTTTAACAGCAGGAACAGTCACATTAATCTGTAGTAGGGAAAATATTGTTACGATACGAATATTACTAGCAATTCATTAATTTTGCTTTATCTTTTAAAGCCGCCTTATATTTCTATAGGCCTAGAATACGAAAATCTCAAAAAAATGTATCACCGCAATGTGTTTCTGTATATGTATGCATGTTAGGCAGTTAAGTTGGCCCCTGAGCTCCCTAGTGCTGTTATCACGACGGGAGGGCGAAGAGAAACTGATATCCTACTGTCCGGGGCCACTCGACACCCATGGTCCTGGTCAAATAGGGAGAGCTGTAAACGCTTCCAAAGTTTGAGAAAAAAATTACAAATAATTGTGATATTTCGAAAACGGCTTGCTTGACAGAAACAAATTTCTGGTTACCAATAAGTGTTACCGAAATCAATAATACCGTGAGGGATTTGTACATTTAACACACCTCAATCATGTTTAAATGGGGTAGCACCGCCCTTATTAAAAAAAAGTACGTGACAGTAAAACTGTGCTATTTGTGACCCAAAACAATTAAACGTCGGAAAAATTAGAAAAATAAATGCCTCTTGCAAAAACTGTCTAAATCTCGTCCTTTAAGTGTAATCATTAAATGTTTGATTTCACAGACAACTGCTATTGCCTACGAAGTACGCAACCAGGAATGACTGATTGCCTGCTGCGCCATAGTGGAATGCATCCTGAAACTTTGTGTGTGGTAAAACATTATTGAGTTTCATACACAGATTAGGTATGGTTGTCTCACTTCAACGAGAAATAAAATAAGAAATTTAATGCACGTCTGTGCACTACCAATGCCATTTCGCACTATCATAAGAAATCCTACAACAAGTGTTCCAATTGGTGGCCTCCCATTTTATTACAACAATTGAGTCGGCGTATCAAAGACTGGCGTACTCGTTCGAAAACACCTGGTGTATCCTGAATTTTGTCGCAGGCGGCCATTACCTTTGCTAGCAGATCTTCCTCCGACTCGATGGGTGTGTCGTTCACCAGAGCCTTGATGAACCCCCACAGGAAAAAGTCGAGCGGATTAAGGTCTGGAGAACATCCTGGCCACGCAATAGGCCCATCTCTTCCAATCCACGGTGCTGGAAATGCCGTGATAAGGTGATTACGTACAGCTCGTGTGTAATGTGAAGGGGCACCGTCGTGTTGAAACCACATACGTTGCCGAACCGCAAGTGGCACATGCTCGAGAAACTCTGGCAATGTAAACTGCAGGAATTGACAGTGCATGTGTCCATTCAGTCGGCGTGGCATCAAGTAGGGCCCAATGAGACGGTCGCCAACAATACCCGTCCAGATATTCACAGAGAATCGTTGCTGGTTCGCTGCTATGGCAGTTGCATGAGTATTGATGTCGTCCCAAATGTGACTGTTCCTGCTGTTAAAGTAACCATCACTCGTAAATGTCGCTTCATCAGTAAACATTACGATGGACGAAAAGTCAGGATATTCTGTGGACTGGCGCAGGAACTACTGCGAAAACGTATGTCGAGGAGCGGAATCTGCTGGTGACAATGCCTGGACCTTTCGCACGTGTTAGGCATGTAGCAGGTGCTCGTGCATAACACGCCATACAGTTGAATGTGACACGCCCACTCCGTGAGCAATGGCGCGGGTGCTTCTTGACGGGGTTTCCTCCACAAGTTTGAGAACATCTTCATCCACATTTGGTGTACGTACAGTACATTCCTGGGGTGACCAGAGCCACCGCGCACTTTAAACGTGCCTCTTCCACGCTGTTTCTGGGTGACACTGCTGAAGGTCTCATGATGAGGTTACCTCCACGCAGGGAATCTCTCGTGATACAATCGTGCAGCAGCGCGTGCGTTAGCTTTCATTTCACCGTACAGCAGAACCATGTCTGTCATTTCGGCGTTGGTGTACGTTGTAATGTCGACTTATAGCACGATGCATGCAAAACAGTGAAGTGTGGGTTTGTAGTCTACTACAGTCCTCTCCCATGTTCGGGAAGGGGAACGACACCACCTATGGGGGTTTTGGGGGAGGGGGAACAACGACGCACACCAATGTTATTAGTAACCACACTACACGATGCAACTTATGATTCCTCATTGCCACAAACCAAGTGCTCACACGCAACACTGGTGTGGCAAGCAGTCAGTCATTCCTGGTTGCATACTTGGTAGGCAATAGCAGTTTTCTGTGAAATCAAACATTTAGTGAATACCCTTAAAGGACGAGATTTAGACAGTTTGGCAAGGGATATTTCTTTTTCTAATTTTTCCGACGATTTAACATTTTCGGTCACAAATAGCACATTTTTACTGTCACGAACGTTTTTTTTTTTTTAAATAAGGGTTGTGCCACCCCATTTAAATATGATTGAGGTGTGTTAGATGTACAAATACCTCACGTTATGTCTGATTTCGGTAACACTTATTGGTAACCAGAAATCTGTTTCTGTCAAGCAAGCCGTTTTCAAAATATTACAATAATTTGTAATTTTTTCTCAAATTTTGGAAGCGTATACAGCCCTCCCTATTTGACCTTGACCATGGGTTCCCTATATCACACTTCCTATTTCCGCCTCAGGAATAACCTGTTAAAGTTTGTCGGTATGTTTTAGATACACATTGTGTAAATTCCTCCTGAAAAACAGAACCCCGAAATTCGTAACTACATAAGAATCTGTGGCGGTCGAGCACTTGCCTTATACCTAGGCGGCCCGAGTTCTATCCCTGGTGTTTGACCTCCGGATTTACGCATGTATGATCGTGTCGGACGTTGTCGCAGTTGCACTTCTCGATAATCATCTCATTCACCCTCATTGACAGTCATTGAATGTCTTTGATGATAATATCCTTCAGTTCCGCAATAATCTAAGTGACAGTTTATTAAATACTTTATGTTGACATGTCCAGTAACTGTTTTTTCCTGGAGTGGTTAGTGGCTAATGTGATCGTTCTTTGCTGACTTGACGAATTCTGACTACAGCTCTATCACTCACACCCGTGTACTTTGCTGTTCTTGCTGGTTGCTCTCTGTAGAGGCTCAAGCATTTACTTATCGTTTCTTCATAACAACACTGAATAATGGTTTTATTATTTCCCGCTCACTGCTATGCTTCTCCTTTCCGCGCCTCTTCAGGCTATCACCTTCACCTTCCATTTTAGGGTTCACACGGAGGGTAGATATTTTCTTAACAGCTACTACACGGCTGTCGACTCTGTGTCGCCTCCTTACCTCCGCTTATACCCGCTCCCTCGCACCCCTGTGTTGTGAGACGCCAAGATAACTGCCCACTGTAGTATGTATGCAAGGTTGTTTACAAGAATCACCGATAAAGTTCGGTACGTAAGTGATTCCTTTTGTAAAAGATAGCGGGATATATATTACTTTGTAAGTAGATGTATTATTAAGTATTTAATAAGCCTTTGAACTCCAGTCTTGGAAACCATTATTCACCCTCAATTCATGGACTAAATAACGAATATTGCTTTATGTTGATACAACCTAACAACCCCACGGTAAACGCTGGTTGATATCCTCAACCCTTATGAAAATATTAGGGGTGGCCACACTTAAATTGCGCACAACATTTGAACCGTCTGCAGAGTAGAACATTTGAAGATGGATAATTGAGAAATGTGACCTGTGTAATACAAATGGTCCTCGTACAGCGACTGTCCAGGATCCATAGTTTACGTCCAAAACGCACGTGAAGCATAATATCATCGATACGGAGCCTAGGGAGTAGACAACTTTGCACGCATGTGTGTTTGTTTTATACCGCCGCATCGCACAGCTGGAGATATTACCGAGGCTTAAAAGAAGGTCTCGTCTGACGCATGGACGGTCGTGTCACGCGTATTCTTTTTTTACGTGAAACCTCTTAATTTATACATACTTCGTTAATCTACGAAAAGAACACACATTTGAAACTACGCGTCTTTAATTTTAAAATTTTTTGCTTGTTAGAAATATGATTTCCGGGCCTCCAAAAAAAAAACTGCTCTAACACCGAAAATAGCACTGTAATCAGTAAAGTTTAAAACGAGATGCATGCCTTGGCATTTACTTCATTCTATCAGAAAATATATATTTAGTCCCATAAGGAAAATACTACAACGAAAACCTTACATGTCAGTGTTTGGCGCGCTGTGAATAATAGAGGCGACATGTCTCTCGTCAAGAGTGGTACTCTGGCTCTTTTCGCCCCAATGTTCCCACGCGTCTTCTTGTATTTATTTAATTAATTTATTTATAAGCGCTCTGTTGACCCTTACATGTGTTATGTACATATGGGTATAGAGTTTGTCTACTGCGTAAAACTTGAAACCGGCACAGACTCCTCTTAAGGAACAACTCAGCAAACCATAAGGCTTCTGACACCAAACTACGAAGAAAAAGTAGCATGTTTGATTAAGGTAGTGCAGACGAAAATTATGTTAGAATTTTAAGTGCTCAAGGCACCTGAAAAGTTCAACCATTAATTTAGTTTCCTGCGTAGTTCTCAAATCCGGACGAAAACCTAACACTATAGCGTGCAAGAAGATGTTAATGAAGATGAGTCGATTTAGGAAATGGAAAATTTCAAGTAACGTGATAAAGAAGTCATATCAAATATGTATTAAAGTATTATATTTTCTTCCCGTGACGGTCGCTTCTGGAAAAACGAAGTGATAGTAAACTTAATAATTAAAAATGAACCGAAGAGGCACAATTTGGGATACCGATATTTACGTACTTGAGTAAAAGTCCTATTGCTATATAAGAGACCATTCTCGCTTTCTTACGATGGCATTTTTTATCCTTTAAATCTGATTATATTATGTGAAAATTTTGTAGAGTTAATCATGTCCTAGTATTCACCGTGTGGACATAAGAACAATTCTTGTGGTTATGTCGAAGTACCAGTGGCATAAATATTAAGTTATTGCGTTTTCTTGTATTGTTTCTAGACTAATTTAATAATAAATTTACACCTATTGTAAGCAAAATAAAACATTCGAAATGTTAAAATAAATAAAATAATTGCTGTAAAGCATAGTTTAAGTAATTAAAATAAGGAAAACTGAGGAAATATCTGAACGAGCAATAAACGAATATAATAACAGGTTTGGAGGAGGCGTGAGATGATATCTGAATACTAGTTTTCTCCGGGTGACATAAATACTAGAATTTTAGCGTACGTCGTCAAGCCTTCTACGACGTCAAGTTTTTTATTCATAGATATGGTGTAAAATCGCAACACTCTATGATGTCATCGTTTTTTCTAAACAGTGTTATGCCTGCGACCTGTATGATTGGAGGATGACTATGTAGTTGCTTGAAGACCAATCACAATTTTTAGTAACGGCGTAACACAGTTATCATTGACCCAGCCAGATGGAGACACGGCAATATCGAAAGAAAAACGTCAGATATGGGCATGTTAAATTGAAGCCTAGCAAATAACCAACTTTTTTTTTGCGACGAATCAGTGTTGGCACCTGTTTATAAACCCAAGAGTTGTCTTTAGGCAACAATAATGCATTTATATTTATTATTCAGTCATAATAATATAGCGCCACTACTAATAGTCACGTTCAGGCAAGTTGCCAACGGGAAGACTGCACACCAACAGAGCAGCTGGCACGTAGAGACGTACAGGCAAGTAGTGAAAGAGAAATAATCGCCCTTATTGCCCGCACGTTCCCAGGCTTCGGTCGCGCATATAGGGTGGATTGCAGAGTCAAGTGAGGAACATCTTGAGGTAAAGGTGAAGTTAAGGAGAACTTGAGTAAAATCTGAGAATTTTTCGTTTGCATTGCAGAGTCAGGAAATGGGATACCTCAGTTGAGGTGAAGTGTTGCCACAACATTCACGAGAAAAATAATTTCTCTTCATGCATCGACTTGCGAATTTAGCTGAAATGTATATTATTTTCCATTTATGATGCACAAAACTTACATGACGGTGGTTAGATAATTTATATTTAGTGTTTCACATACTGTAAAGTTAAAGAAATGCAAAATTAAATTAATAAAAATAAGTCGTGTATTTTGTTTATAAAATGGTATCGTAACCATTACGTTTGAAAACAAAAGTGTCACATCACTTTCGTGTAAAAACTTACAGCGAATATAAATTATGTTGTAGATATCAGTGTGCCTTTCCTTTACATCATCGATATGTTCCTCACATAAAATAATACCAATAAATTAAATTAAGAATATCATTCTCCCACATGTGGCATTTTAACCTCTATTTACGGCTGCTATGATTGATTTGCAGCTTGAGAAAATTTTAAACAGGGTCTGAGGACTCCTTAAGATTTCCTCAGTTCTTCCTTTCGTCTCCGCAGCGGAAATTTCTCACATTTCACTCAGAGAGGCCTGAGATTTTACTCAATATGGCTGTGCAATCGGCCCATAGTTACACGACTGCAGCCATGCTTCATGGTTAGTGATACATGACACGTTTTGAATTTTTTTAGCGTATCGGTCTTCTACATGAAAACCACAGACGTGAGGTGTCTCTATAACCTATCATTATTCATTATAGATGGTGAAATTTCGCGAATTCAGTGACCTGCATGTTAGAATCAAATATTCTATGCATACTCAAGTCCCGACCATTTGTCCACTAGCTGCAGTGGAACAGCATTACATGAACAAATAGACAGGGCTTGAGTATGCATAGGATATTTGATTCTAACATGCAGGTCATTGAATTCGCGAAATTATCAGTGGCGTAAAGTGGCTGTGTTTCACGGCGTGCGGTATTAGCAGCGACTATACGCTTTGAGCAGTTGTGTTGTTGCAGAGACCAAGGTGTATATATTATAAGTACCTTGCCTCTTGTACGCTACTGGCCGTGGAGTGTTCCTGACCATACAAGTCAAATGGTTCCTCAGACAACTCCGTGTTGTGTATAGTCACTGCTGGTCACCGCATCACCTTGGAACACAACACGCGACGCCACTGGAAATTTCACCATATCTACTTACCATGACTGGTGCAGTCAAATGAGAGACGTATATGTACAAATGCACTCTGCCAATAACCACGAAGCAGAGCTGTAGATTTCTACGTTAGGCATCGAAACACAGCAGTGTAAAAATATTTTCACCAAAATTTCCGGTCCCTAGTGTGCAGTACGGCCACGCGGTGTGATAAGAACCAACAGTGTGCAACACAAAACCAGCAGCACGCCCTTGTAAACCTGATGTTTCCTGCATACATGAACAACCAGCATTACCACTTCTCCGCCCTATTTGTTAGCGTCTGTTATGCCATACTTCGCCATTCATCTCGAAACCAGTTTCCCCGAAAAACGACAGGTCTCCGATTCCGATCACGGGAGCTCTTTCTAATTAACGATACATTTCTGTCATGATTAAAAGCAGGTATTTCGGAAAAGATCTCGTTTTGTTTACAAATAGAGCAAATTAACTGCTGCAAGGAAAAAAAAATGTTTCAATCAAAATTTATACCCGTGAAGTTGGTCCTGAATCAACGTATTTCCAGCTTCACTATGAACTTCAAACTTCTGAGAAGTAAACAAAATTTCGAAAACGCAAGAGATGCACAGAAAAAAAAATCTCACTAATGTTGTGTGGTTGAAGTGATTTAATGGTTTGTTATAGCACAAAACCAAAGAACCTATGACTTTTTTGCTTTGAAATATTTTACGCAACATTTATGTAACCGATATGGGGTTAAATAATCACATCAGGTATTACCAATGAAAATTAAGTATCTACAGTTATTCGATAGGTAACCAACATAGTTAGGAAATATTTGTACTAACCAGGTGCTGTGATTTGTCACTGCAAGAGAGAGAACACAAAGAACGGAAACATCTAAGATATTAAGGATTGTAGAAGCCCTTGAAGGCAGAAGGCGGAAAGAATATTACATGGCATATTATGCGAGACACTATGAGTTAAACGAACACAAAATTGGTAAATGGATTAATTCAACCAGGGGGCTGGCACAATTTGATCACATGGATCGTTTACATCGCGATGTGAATTTGTTTCTGGATACTATCAGGCTAATCAATACGTCGTAGTAAGATAAGAGGCCCCATAGTTACAACTTCTCTAGGATTCCTCGTTATCGTGTGAACTCAAACCAAGGGTACAGTGCTGCATACTCTGTTTCACATAACTTCAGTAAAATTTGACGGTTCTAAAGCAACATGCTTTTTGCGTGTTGTAGGTGTTTGATGACGTCAGTCATCAACATCTTCAGTTTTAACCGAACCTGAGATGTACTGTCCCTCTTACGTTCTGTAAACATTGGCTTGAATTGCGTGATATTTCATCAGATAACAACTATATTGTCCAAATAGGTGTCAACGTTTACTGAAGTTATACGAAACAAGAGTATGAAAAAGCCAGGGTTCTGGTGAGTAGCTCTCATCAGAAATTTACCATGAATGTCTTGAATAAATCTTCAATTTTTCTGGTCATGAATCAAGGGCCTTTTGAACAAAATTCTCTGGACGGACGGGGGGGGGGTGATGGAGGCACTATGGGCACGTGCCCTACCCCTCTCCGGGAGCGCAAAAAGATTTTCATTGTTTTCAAAAAGAACAGGCGTACTCTAGTATATGAACATAATATGTATGCTGAAAATTAGTAAGCACATTATCGATACATTCACCTATCTGTGGTTTACAAAATATATTGTATGTTTATTTGGTTTTGTGCGTCTGGTTGCATCAGCTTGTTGCATTGCCGTACATTCACATCTGTAGCTATACTTCACGGTTATCGTATCTTCGTGTAAAGGCGTCACTTATCTGACTGTACCAATCAAAACAAGGTTACTGCGAAACCACACGTATGTAATTAGCGGCTAGAGACCCAAGACGCTATCATTCACCACGAAGCAGAACTACGTAAGTGCACGCAAAGCACTGATTCAAGTTGGTGCAAAATCTTTTCGCAAAAATTTAGGCTCCCTAATAATTTGAATGATGTTCCCGAGTTTTGTGAAACCACACATTCTCATCGTTTTCCACCCTCTCTAGTCACAGAAAATCGGGCACACGTTTCTCCCACGTCTTTTTCCCGCTATGATTGTACTCTTAGACTAATCTCTTCGGGCCAGAGCAAAGTCATACCCGTTCGCATTAGAAGGTCTGGTTAGCTTATTATTTTCTAACTGTTTCTTGTGGTTAAAGTACTTTTCCACGGCTACACCCACCCTGCGCCTTCTTCCTTGACCTGCACAAATAAACACTACGCGAACGAGAGAGAGATGAAAAGAGATTAAGAGTGGTTCGCGAGGAAAAAACAGACGCTAACTTCTGAGCGCCTTTCACATAAGGGACCTCTCCAACTTCAAATGCGTTGCAACGAGTTACAACTATTTTTTTTTTTTTTTTTTTTTGACGAAACTATTTAACGCGCATTATATCTGTATATCTACTAAAAGAACAAGCACTTCAAACTGTGTCGTTATAGTTTTAAAAATTCGGCACGTTTATTAGAAATATCATTTTCGAGCCCCTCAAAATGGCCAATAACGTTTTTTTTCAGACTGCCGTATCTGCAAAAATAACAACCGGATTCGAAAAAACACTACTATAGCAACAATCGTCAGACTTCGAACCACGTTGCCCATAAATAAAACAATATGGTCACCGCTTAAGGGCTTGGGCCCGAGTTTCTCGGCTTTCGAGAGAATTATTTTTTAAAATCCATACGAGAGTCAATATCATAAAATTGCTTCGTAACTTTTTTGCAAATTGGTTTTCCTATGCAATGAAATTTTTCGAGGCAAACTGTATGATGAGTATAGCTAATTTATCAATTAAAGGGAAATTTCGTTAATTAACTAATTAGCAACTATTTTGCAGTCTTCTGGCTCGACAAAATTAGAGTATGCAGTTTAAATCAGCCATAACAAAGTTACGAAGCGATTTTACGATATCGGCTCCCATTTATGTTTAAAAAAATAATTGTCGTTAAATGCGAAGAAACTCGGGTCCATGCCCTTAAAGTTCCGTAGGAAAAAGGATAATAGAAAAGCACTACACGACGCCAGCTGAGTGGCTTGCGCGGAGAGGCGACAATGCATTGCATGTGTCGGTTAACGGCAACCTTACCGCTCCTGCCTCATTCACACAAGCACAGCATATCTAAGGAGGCCCCTTACAGCCATGAAGCAAATGGACAGCGAGCAAGAATTGACCTAAAATCCTTCCCGCATTCAGGTTCCAACCGTGATCGTTAAAGTTCAGCAGCACGCCGATTGTATTAGCTAAAATGTGATGTTATTGTACGTGTCGATAGCCACTGGGCTGAACTACAGCTGCCCTTTTCACTAAATTTTTTTTTCTTTATAAGATGACTACATTAAAACGTGGCGTATATAAACACTAGTTATTTTACTTCTCCCGAAAAAAAAATTGTATTTTCAGTACATATATTTAGGGAACACGGGTATCCGCGGGAAAAAAAATTATTTTAAGGGCGCTAACACGGAAAAATTCGTAATTTTATAACTGTAACAAACACTGTCCAACTCTTACACATTGCATTAATTTTCCACAGTTAGAATATTTTTCGGCATGTAAAAGTAGTGATTTGACTATTTTCGCTATACTTACCCAAAATAAAAACTATTCAAATGATATGAATGAAATATTTTAGACTGAAGGTAAACGTAAAAAAGTTACTGAATGACACCTTTTAATTACACGTAAAAATTATTTTTACTAAAAATAAAGTTACTCGAAGATACGCAAAAATGTGTGTACAGTACATTCGAGAATTGTTTTAAAAATACAAGCAGTTTTTACGTAAAATTACAACGTTGTTATTCTGTATCTTAATGTGTTTATTTCCAAACGAAATTATTTCATTCGTATTGTTTAATGGTATTTTTATTTTCTGTAAGTAGCGAAAATAGTCAAATCGCTATTCTGGCATGCGCTTGTGCATAAACTATGGAACCGAAAAATATTTTACTCTCGGTAAGTAACCATTAATATAATATGTAAGGGTTGGACCGTGTTTTGTACAAGATTACGATTTTTTTTTTTGTGCAGAGCAGTCTCAACTACAAATTGAAGTGAGCAAAGGGAAGCGAAGGGAGCCTACTTTTATAATCTGTGCCACATTTGTTGTGTTATCTTGTCCACAACCATTTCTGCGGTAGTGTTCATTTGTGGTGTCTGGTGTCCTCACTGTCGTTGACGTTCTCATGCACCTTTTTTGGTCCTTATCTGTTTTGAATCTTTTTTTTGTCCAATACCGACTATATTCCTATTTCGGAATTACTTTTTGTTTAGCCCTTTGATGTAACTGTGGGTTTTCTCCGACTCAGCAAAATTTGCTGGCTATGGTGTACTTCAAACGAAACACTTCTCTTTATCATACAACACCATTAAAAAAAACATTCAAAGATCGCACTGATTTTACAGACAAATTCTTACACGCGCCTTCTCTTACAGGGGAATGTTACACAATTTGATCGTATTTTCAGTTTTTGAGCCATAACATTTATTCCAATTTTATTATCAAAATTTTCTCTTCGACAAAGCATAGGGTGTGTTCTTGGTAAACTGCTCGACATAAACAATAATGGAATCATTCATTAATTTGCCATGCAGAATCATTGAGAAAGAATTCTTGAAAGTTAATCAATAATTATCTTGCAACTATTGTATGTGACAAATTAATAAAAAATTACATGATTATTTATGTCTAGCAGATTACGAAGATAAATTTTTGACAATGCAATTTGAATAAATGTTATGGCTGAAAAACTGAAAATACGATAAAATTGTTTACAACTGCCAAGTAAGTATGCGTGGTATATAAATAAATAATAAATGCAATAACACAAAATTGTAGTTTTTCCGAAGTTAATACATGTATGCACATATATAAAAACCCAGCACGTCTAGGCAACATATTTCACCAAAATGTTCTGCAAATATTGTAGCCGGTTGAAGTATTTCTGAGGTACAATATCTAACGCCGCAAATTCATACTGAGATTCCGGTGCAAGACGTTAACACCAACCAAGTACGTGACTCTTGTCAAACATTTTCTTATGAACCTGGTGAATTATTTTGAAATCCAGGTTTACTATAGGAACGATTTTGTGGTGAAAAGTTTTTTGAACCATTTGGTTTCGATGCCTCGTGTACACATCTGCAGCTATGCTTCACGGTCAGTGATGTGATGTTTTATCTCTCACTTGCCTTGGGTTTCTACTGACAGATCATTACATACCGGCGAAATTCGCTGGTTCACTACCCTGTAGGCTAGCCTACAAGAATATACGTGGCCTCAAGCAGACAACAGTTGTTCATTAAGTGCTCGCTGATACAGTGATCTAGGCCTGCATTCGTTTCATATTTATTATTGGTCCAGCGACTACCAGGGAAATCAAATAAGTCAAGAACCAAGTGCGAAAGGGGTACGAACTTAACAGTTGCTGGAATTCTAGACTGTGCCTAAAAAACGCGTATTTTTTCAGGTCCTTACAAATCAAAGACGCATTGCCAGGGCCCGGTAGTTTTCACGAAACGATTTTTAACCCAACTTTGTTTCAGTGTCTTACGTGTACACCTGCACCTCAACTTCATGATTATTTGCAGAGTGTTTTCGTGCATAGTCGTTATTCATTTGACTGTGCCAATCAGTACACGGATAACTGCGACACATCACGTATGTGATTTGCCGGTTTAACCTCCACACTCTGGGTGTTACGGCATCCAATCACTGACCACAAAGCAGAGATGCAGGTGCGCACGTAAGGCACTGAAACAAAGTGATGCAAAAATCTTTTCGCGAAAACTACCGGGCCCCACGCATTGCGCCACAATTACCTTATACTGATTGGTAAGTGCAGTCAAATGAGAGACATGTTTGAACAAAGACACGCTACTAATAACAACGAAACAGAGCTACCGATTAGAAAAAAATCGTTCAGCGACAAACTTGTGGCTGTAAGGACCGGTTTTTTATAATGAATTTCAGAAATCTGTAAAATGCAATTGACGTTTTCAGCGTTAGGTTATATATAGAGACCTGAAAATTCTCGTTTGTCTTTATGCGCAATTTAGAGTTCCAGCAACTATAGGTCTGTATCACGATCACAATTGGCCTTTGACTTACTCGACACTTCCTGGAAGTAGCTGAGCCAATAATAAAACTGCAGATGAATATAGGCATATTATACTTTCTTCGAGCCGCTAATAAACAGCAGCTGTCTACATGATTTCACAAATATTATTGGAGGCTAACCTACATGTCATTGAACCCGCGAATTTTTCAGGTATCTAGTTATATAGCACGCATTCCAAAGACAGCTGCGGCCAGTGGGTAATTGTCAGGGCTACAGTTTCTCATAACTGAACACCCTTGATGAGTGAACGCACCGTAGATCAACGACCATGAAAGATCTACTGACTACCGAATTTTTTGTGATCACTTCTCACTAATAAGCGGCACGTACAAACCTTCGTGCCAGTGGTTGCAATGTCTGCTATCATACAACCCTGTACAGTTCTCGACAACTGTTGTACTAACTTGCAACAACCCACTGGCCAGAGAAAAAAATTAGTTATAAATAGTGACCCCTGATTTTCGCGAAAAATAATTGCACCAATTTGTTTCAGTGCCCTATGTGCACGTCTGCACCTATGCTTCATGGTAATTGGAAGCATGTCTTTGCGAACATGTCTCACTTGTTGACTCTGCCAATCTGAACAAGGTTACTGCGACACCACACATCTCTGATTACTGGGTAGAAACCCAAGACGTTGAGAGTTTTAAACATCCAATCACTAGAGAGGATGATTTATCGCGGGAAAACTTGACTGTTTGCTGGGTTTTAAGCGTACTTTCGGTTTATCAGAAGATGACTGGCTTTCGTTTTTATGTGGAGCTGTTGACCTATTTGACTGATCCAATAATAATCCCGCTATTGTAATATTTGATGCCTATTATTGGTTTGCAGACAGCTACGTTGTGTCAGATGTATATCACCTAAACATATGTGGTAGTTAACTGCAGCGTTTTCAAGCATATATTGGCACAAAACATTATCGCGATATACCATCCTCTCTGCAAATCACTAGGGCCCGGAAAAATTCGCGGATTCAATGACCTGCATGCTAGAATCCATTGTCCTATGCACATTCAAGTCCCGTATATTCGTTCATTGTATGTTGTTCCACTGAGAAGCAGCTGACGGAAAAATGGTCGAGGCTTGGGTATGCATAGGAGAATGGATTCTAACATGCAGGTCATTGAATCCGCGAATTTTTTCGGGCTCTACCAATCACTGACAACGAAGCCAAGCTGCATCAGTGCATGTAAGGCACTGAATCAAAGTGGTGCGAAATTCTTTTCACGAAAATCAGGAGGTCCCTAGTGATAAACAAGTAAACAAGCTTTTTCTTAAACTACGTTATTTCGTAGGGACGCACACATGCTTTGTGCAGTTTATTTGACGGTCAATAAAGAATTTTACAATTTGCTTGATGATTTTCTCTACAACTCACTTTCAAATGTGCGGATTTTATTTTTTTATGCGTGTAGTTTTTTAAATTAAATTTATGCGATTTGGTTCTAAAGAATTCTGACTGTCTTATTGCAAATTAATAGCTGAGATAATTTATATTTTATATTGTAAACACTGAAGTGACAAAACTGTTACATTGACTCCGCAAAAAAAAGTTACATATTGCGCAGAAATAATCGGACTTTACAATTATTATTAAACTAACATAGCTTCTTTACTAGTAAAGAAAATAAATTAATGTATGTTCATATCTTGACTGGAGCAGCGGTAAATTTAATTGCATAAGCTGAAAAATTAATTTACAGAAGCCTTAAAACTTATGACCCTGCCTATGTAACCTGTTCAGTTACTGATTAATTACTAAATTTATAGACATAATTGTTACCTAAGTTATAAAGCCCGTATGAATAAATCATAAGTGTTTCAAAATGTGTCATCACTTTCACTCGAGATATTTCTAAGTACTTTCTTGTTTGCACAAAAAAAAAAACGGGTTATTGGTGGCCACAAAATGATTTGTCAATAGGGATCACACCAAAATATTGTGTAGTGGTTACAAAACATTCTTGTAGTTACTACAAAACTTTATTGGCCGCAGCGAAAATTTTTTGTGGTCGCTTTAAAAGAAGGCAAGGTCCATAACGTCCAAAAAGCTTCCCCCCTCCTCCCAATGTACAGTGAGTGTAAGCAGAAATTTTAAACACTGAAATATTCCAAACAAAATTAAAAGCAATAGTCAATATTTAAAATTTTTCTTACGATTTCGGCTTGTGATGTTTACACTCACAAAACAAATCTATTTAAGGTTATGTATTTTACCACTGCAATTTACAGTTTATGTTTATTGCGTAATATAGAACATTTTAATCCCGCATTCCCCAGTCATTACCTCGTCCACAAAAGGAACATTTCGTTTGTTTATTACTAAAACCTCGTAAGTCCATTTCAGCAAATTTTACAGGAGAGCAAAAAGAAAATATTCGTAGTCATGCTACACCATAGATACGACGTTGTTTAATTTGAGCATAGAAGAAAGCTAACGCATAGTAGATTTAGCAGATTTTAACACTAGAAGCACCATGAAAAGTATCACTAAATTAATCTGGAATTCAAAATTTGGAAAATCTGGACTTAAGAGGTTCTAGAAGTAAGCCAACGATTTGTTTCTATAGGAATTAACTTGAGAACATCTTTTTCATAGGAAAAATAAAAGACTGAATTATCGTAGACAAAAAAAAATCTGTGGTCACAAAATAAGTTATCACAAAAATGTTTTACCGCTTTTGAAGAAGTTTCATATGAAAGGCAAATCGCCAAACGTAACATTAGGAAATTTTTAAAATTTATTTTTCGAATGTATTTTAACTAATGAATAACTAGAAATCAGTAAAACAATAGCAATTTTTTCAACGGAAGTAGCAAATGAACGTAAGTGTACTAGTGAAAGCAATGCAGGGATTCTTTCCCCAGCATTCCGTAAATTTATAGCAATAACTTTTGTTTTATTCTATGGCTACTAGGTCTGACTAGGAATGTGTTTACCCTTTTAAAATTTTTTAATTGGGTCTTCTAGGATGGTATCAGAAAGGCGTCAGAAAGTCACTGTTTACAGCTGCGTAGGAACTAATAAAATTTTACTTCTCAATTAACTTCATTTTGAGTGTCAATTCCGGATTCAGCCATTTCGAACGCCATCAAGAGACCTTAAAAAGGTTCCTCGAATTGTTTACTGCGATAGTTAAAAACTAGTTTTCAATTCACGCGAGTGTGCCAGGGAGCAAAATGTTTTTCTAGCTATTTTTAATGCTAGTTTCAATCGGGGCCATTTCGATAGCTTGGTGTTTTATGTCTTGTGATGAATGTGGAGGTTAGCTTGGATACTATCACCTAAGTCTTCTAACAAACCCTAGCTTTATGGACTACAGTGGTAAGTTTTTAATTGTTTGTGTTTCTGTTAACTGTTTTTTTGTAGAATAAATTCAAAACCACTTTTGGGTTCTGTATGATCTACCCATAGACACTGTTTGTTCTCTCTGTCGTTTAGTGACCCCAAATGAGGTCATATCATCACCATCACCCAACGAGATGGTGCAGTTTTAAAACTCTAGACTGGTATTCGAAAGGATCATTGTTCGATTCCTGGTCTAGCCTTCATAATCTCGGCTTTCCGTTGTTTTAATAAATGTTAAAACGTATTAATTCACAATAAACAAATTTTAAAGAAATGTTTTAAAAAATTGTGATATAAGCTGTGAAAGGAAAATTTTGCTACTTAAATGACCTGCATGTTCTAATTCACTGTCCTCTATATTCAAGCCAGTAGTTACCATTTACTGGAATAGTCGAAATGAAATGAATAGACGGGTATTTAATGTATATGACAATGGATTAGAACATGCAGGTCGTTTAATTCGCAAAATTTTCATTCTCTAGTTATGTGTAAAATTTCAGGAAGAAGCTTGTCATGTAAGAACCTTAGCTAATGCCCGGTACAAGTACTTTTTTTGTACTAAATAAACAAAATGTAATTTTAGAATTCGTATTTCACAAAAAAAAAAAGAGCGAATGTTATATCAAGTTCGTTGACAAATTTTGTGTGTAAAATTATTTGTTTCAAAGAATTTTTTGTGGGGACATACATTTCGCGAAAGCACCAGCTTGTTTCAATACCAGCTTTTTAAATAATAGCTCTGCTTAATTTAAAGGTTACTGTGCAAAAAAAATCTCTCATTTGTCTACGCCAATCAGGACAATGTTACTACAACACCACACGTCTGTGATTTACAGTTACAACTGTAAGACGTGTGAGCATGAAAACATCCAAATATTGACTATGAAGAAGAGCTGGCTCTGCGTACGTAAGGCACTGAAACAAAGTTATTACTGAAAAAAAAAACCAGGGGTCCCTAGCTGCATTTAAGAATAGCCCGTTGAAGAGTTACTAATTTAAACATTTATTCCCCATTTAAACTTCTATACTGCTAACTTGGTAGGCAGAATTTGTAACACTCTAAATACGCAAACATAGATAGTTGTTACTATACAAGTATGGAACATTTGGCAGGCATTTTGTTTTGAATATTTTTTTAAATCTTTTACTGTGATATTTAAGAAACATTTTTAACATTTACATTTTCTTAACCATTATACACAGCGCCACTAGTTTATAGCGAAAAGATTTTTACACATTTTGGTTTCAATGCTTTATGAGTACGTCTGTGAACTGCAGCTCTGCTTCATGGTCAGTAATAGCAGGTTTTAACTCTCATTTGCCAATCATAGGCGGTGTCACAACAACCTTATTCTGATTGGTGCAATCACATGAAAGGCTTGTCTGACGAATACGTTATCAATAACCATGAAGCAAACCTGTCGATGGGCACGTAAAGGATTGAAACAAAATGGGGCAAGCTCGTATATATACTTACACCAGTGAGGGAAGATTCCATATTATTTCTTACAGTACAGCTTTCGGTGACTGACTGACTCTTTTGAAACAGACGTGTGTTTCTGCTATGTCTGAAATTAGACTCTTAAATACTTTTTTACGTGCCTTCGGGCGCGTAGCTAGAATTTGTGTAAGGGAGGGGTTTTGAACTGGGAATTTTGTACCGATCACCTCTTTAAAGCGGGGAGTCCGAGGGACCTCTCCCCCGAAAAATTGAATTTAAGGTGCAAAATAGCGCTATCTTAGCTGTTTTCGTACCTAACATTGACTGCACTACTGGTAAAAATATACATTTTTTATGTTAATTTTTTCTACATTCCACCCCTTTAAAACTTTTTTCCACAAAAAATTTGACGTAAGGTGCAAAATAATGCAATTTTAACCGTTTTAGTAACTAAAAATAGAGAATATGTTGCTGGTGAAAATAATTTAAATTTTAAAATATAAAATGTCATCAATTGTCCACCCCTTGAAATGGGGGTTCGGGGGTCCTCCTCCGAGAAAATTCTGGAATTAAAGGTGCAAAATAATGCATTTTTTCTTAGCAGTTTTTGTACCTAAAAATTGACTATGCTGATGGTAAATATATTAATAATTTTTAAATTTGAAATGATTCCAATTTTCCACCCCTTTAAAGAGTGAGGGTCCATGTCTTCTCTCCCGAAAAAAAAAACTTGGATTTTAAGTTGCAAAATAGTGTTATCTTAGCAGTTTTCGTAACTAAATACAGAGTACACGCTACTGGTAAAAATATTATTAATTTTTAGTATGAAATGTTTTCCATTTTCCACCCCTTTGAAGTGTGGGTCCAGGGATCCTCCCCCGAGAAAATTTCGGATTTCAGTGAGCAAAATAGGACTATTTTTAACTGTTTTCGTAACTAAATATTGAAATTTCTAAAAGTGAAAATATTACATATTTTTATAATATGAATGTTTTAAATTTTTGGTTGGCTAAAAAAAAAGGGGGGGGGGGTTTCTGATCCCTACTAATTTCCCTCCTGGCTGCGTCCCTGCGTGCCTTGGTAGGTATATGAATTAGTAAAATACCATAAATTACAGGATGATAAAACAATTCACACGGATATTAAAGAGAAAAAAATTCTTCCTCAATGATAGCCTATCACTTAAGTAACAAATAACTTAAGTTTGAGTGTGCATAGACTGCTAACGTTCATGCAACGACCAATTTTTTTAAGTCCGTAATAACACGTTTGTTTTGCTTTCGTGTCATATTAACTGCTACAACTCAGAGCTCAACATAGCAAACTTACAGACTAGGAGGTTAAGTGGAGAATCAACGTTGAATTAATTTATTCTCAATTTGCAAAATTTACACTGGACTCTCAATCGGTTGGATTCCCGGCTATGACGAGTCTGATTTCAGTTTCCCAAACGGTCTCCAGAATTCGCTATATGCGAATGCTCGGATAGTTCCTCAAAAATGTACATGGGAAGCTTGTCACCCCGTTCATGTTATTGTCAGAGGTACAAGAATTTCGCGGGTTCATTAGGACGGAGCCTACGTTTCTCAGTCTTATACACACACTCGTCACAATTGATTATTCATTGTAGAGACTCTGAAAATTTCGCGAAATAATTTGAGAAGACAACATTTGTACACGTTCATTACTTTGCGATTGGGCCACTATTACAGAAACTCTTCCTTGAGGACTGTGGACCAATAGCAAACCTGCATTAAAACGCCACTTTGCTCGCGCGCTACCTTGTCAGATGTACAACTGACCACTCACTGGAGCAGCAGCCAATGTACAAGTATCTGAGGAAAGAATGTACACGGGACTATGGAGTCCAGCCGGCTGGCCGTTGAACCCGCGAAATTTCCGGGTCTCTATCCATTGGTAAAGGCCCAAACATTTTTGCGAATTCATTTGCGAAAATGTTTGCTGTCGAACACGTCCAAGTGTGAATTGTTTTCACAATTATTAGAGGCATGGAAAATTCGCGTTACCATTTGGTGGCAGACTAAACTTCACTTCCCTTATACATAACAGAGCATAATCTGCGATTCAGTTGGCCACGAACATTTATGTATTGTCATTTACGTGTGTTACGTCTTTACACAGATTGGCATCTCTACCGTGTAAGCATTCTCCGCGGCAAGTCACGAAAATATCGGCCAGCGGGAGACGTCGAACAAGCTTATGGTCACTTAGAGTCTAGTCAGCTGTCAGAAAATAACACGAATTTTGTGGGTTTCTAACGATTAAATAACCGTGTATTTGTCCTTGAGTATAGTGAATCAATAACAAACATTTATGAAACCACAGGCCACCTCCCTTCCGTACCTTGGCATGTCACTAAACATTCACTGGAGCAGCAGCCAGATGTACAAATAATTGGACAGAGTGTAAACATGACTGTGAGGTCAACGGCAGGTGTTAACATGACTGTGGGGTCAACGGCAGTTATATTAAACCACGTACTTTCCGGGTCGCTATCCACTGCTACAAGCCATGCAAGCGCGTGTGATAACCCCATTCACAGAACTTGCAGTTAAGTTCACGTTCTTGCTCTTCAACCTGACCTAGAAACACACGTTCCTATAGTCATTGCGTCAAGTTATGTGTAACCGTCTCTAACTACCTCGTTGTCGACGAGACGTGAAGCGCACTTACATTGCATCATTGGTAGGGACCATGAAATATTTGCGCAAGCTTGAATAATACAAACGATTGTTCGTTCGTGTCTCCTTCACACTTGGCTCTTGACTTATGTGACACCTCCTGAAGGTTACTGAGCCAATGATATACAAGTAACTACACGCAGTGCTAACCAATTGGTATCATTTGAAACCTGCAAAATTTGCGTTATTATTTGTCGAAAGACTGGCCTTCATTGCTCTGTACAAACCGGAACTCAGTCTGTTTTGTCATTGGCCACGACCCTTTGTGTGGTCTACGTTACGTGACTGACCGCTTTAAAGACTATTGGTCATTTTAAATCTATTTTTTTTGTGAGAAGTGCTCACCAAGACTGAACAAGGAATTATGAGTAGCGACCCTTGTTTTCGCGAATAGATTGATGCACCAATTTACTTCAATGTCTTAGTTACATCTCTGCAGTTCAACTTCTTTGTTTTAGCAGTGTGTCTTTGTATAAAGACGTTTTTCATTTGACTCAACCAATCATAATAAGATTACTGTGAATAACATACATCCGTGATTTGCAGTAAAACGTTAAGAACACGTCAGAGTTAAATTCAGCCAATCACTGACCATGAAAAAGAGCAGCAGATGTGAACACGAGGCACTGAAGCAAACTGATGCAGAAGTATTTTCACCAAAACAGGGGTCCCTAATTATGAGCCTACGGGAGATCTAGCGTACGAAAGATATCAGCCCAGTCTGATGTCGGATAAGTACGCGGATTATGCTAGTTCCTTATTGTGTACACATATATACTTAGCTTTTACTGGTCAGTGAACCCGCGAATAGTTCCCGTCTCTTAACGGTTGGTGCTCATGCACAAGAAAGATGTCCGTTTGTACAATGTTTCACTCTCTTTACCAACAAGGGCGCAGTTGTATTCTTAAAACATGCGGCGCTCCCCTCCCACCTCGCCACTCCTTGGTTGACGGGCCGCCGCCCAGCTGGTGTTGGCGAAGGCGTCGTTGAACGAGCTTGTAACGTCTTCTTCCGTGACTCTGCCCACGCCGCCGTGGGTGGCCAGCGAGGCGCGCAGCAACTCAGGTCTGCAAGACGTCCCCGCGTCACACGTGACGAGGGCCTAAACCTTGGTCGTACTACAGAGGTAAGTGTGTCTGCGCATGCGCCAACACTCCGCACGCAGCAGGCGCGATGAGTTGCACTGCTACACGTTATTTGGGACTTGGAAAATTCATGTTTCATTTGGGCAGAAGGTAGACATTAACCAACTAAAAGTTCATGTCACATTTGCAATAATTGACTCTAGAATTATCGGATATCTTCTAGAGGGCGGCGAGCCCATAATAAAGAAAGAAGTGACTGAAAGCAGGGCCACTTACGTGGTGTCGTAGTATCAGAAAACAGCCAACGAGAAGCCGTTATCAACTTCAGTAAACACATATTCTTGAAGGCCAGTCTACAGGTCGGTGAACCCGACAATTTTGTCTGGCAATACATATTTTTTTATTGTAATTTCGTAATCTAACACAACGGTCCATCGATTCAACGTTCACATACACGAAAAAAAAAAATATTTTTGTGACAGCTACAGAGCACGTTCGTAGAAGAACAGGTCTGGACACTCGCCTAGAAACTTGACCCCCTTGTTGTTTGGCTGCAGTTCGCCAAGTTATCGAGAATATTTGTTTTATTGGCGCTACAGTTAGGGCGGTCGGACTCAAACTCCGCCCTCTTCCTGTCCACTAAGATAAACAATTTATCAAAACGTATTTTTTATCAATTTATGAAATACTTCCTTCGCTCATAAATTTAAGAAAAGGCTCCAGCAATCTTTATTTACTTTATAAATTTAACAATGGAAAAAAGTGGGCGGCGTGTGAGTCCGACCGCCCTAACTGAAGCGCCAATAAAACACAATATTGTCGGTAACTTGATTAACTACAGCCAAACAAAAAGGGGGTCAAGCAAAATGCATTGGTAGATAGGCGAGTGTCCAGACCTGTTTATCTACGACCGTGCTGCAGAGTATTTTGTGGGTATTTACCCTGCAACGTTTAATTTGGTGTCACCACAAAAACATTATGCTGACACCACTATAATATCGTTGCCACCACAAAATAATTTTGCAGGGAAGACTTTTACAAAATTTTTCTTTCATTATATACACACACACACACACACACATCTAATGTATACAATTCTCGTGTCACAGTGTTTGTTTCCATACACCTCCGAAACGACTTAACCGATTTCAATGAAATTTTGTATATACATTCGGTAGGTCTGCGAATAGGTTTTTATCTATTTTTATATTCATAAGTGCTATTGTTTAGTAAATATTTTTAGTTTAATAATTTTAGAACCCGGTCGATAACTGTGTAAGTGATAATTGATCAGTTATCCCCACGAGCTGATACCAGTCTATCCCCACCAGGTGTCGCTGCTCTGTTATTATAATTTATTAATTTCTTTATTATTAGACTTCTTCCACTTATATACCACATCCTCACACACTTAAAATAAGTTATTTATGTGACAAAACAACGTTTGTCGGGGCAGCTATAGTATTTATGTGTGTGTATATATGTCTGTGTGTTTTTTGTCATGTTAAACTTGCCCAAACTGTCTCATGTGAAGGGGCCAGGAGAGGAAGATGTATGCACAAGATGGCATTCTATATCTGTAGGTGATTCAGGATAGTTGAAGCACTCTTGAAACCCAAGTTACTTTTTCTTGAATAAAATTATCTATAGTTTACTGACGCATTTTAATACAAGAAGAGCAACCAAACTAACAATCAAACTGCATATATTGCACCGTACTAAGAGTTAGCGCCTGGGATCACAATAAGTATTACCTTTTAATTACTATTTTGGTGCTCACTTTATCGCGAATCGCCTATACGTAGGTTTGTCTACATTTAGGCGTTTATGTTGTACTTAAGGGCGTTCAAGTGTGGAAAAATCATAATTTTATATTTGTATAAAATAGGGTTAGATTCGTAGACACTATTTGAGAGTACATTTTCCTCTTACGAAAAAAAATTTAACTCAGCCAATTTTTCCATAATGTCAGTTCAAAGTCAAAATTTGCATATTTTTACTTCATGCAAAACTTGAAAACCAACAAACATAATGAAATAAAAAAATCACATCAAAACTATATGCCACAGTGTACAGCTTGAAACATATAGAAACCCTTTACTTATATCTTCTGTATTTTTTAAAAAAATTTTAAAGTAATAAAACATTAGCAAATTTAAAAATATTTTTTAAGTACAAAAATTTTTTGAAAAGGTTTTCTATATGCTTCAAGCCGTGGATCGTGGCATGTAGTTTTGATGTGATTTTTTCCATTTCATTATGTTTACTGGTATTCAAGTTTTGCGTGAAGTAAAAATATGCAAATTTTGACTTTGAACTGACATTATGGAATAACTGGCTGAGCTAAATTTTTTTCGTAAGAGGAAATTGTACCCTCAAGTAATGTCTACAAAACTGACCCTTTTTTTATACAAATATAAAATTACGATTTTTCCACACTGTAACATCCTTAAGGGCTTAAAAAAACTCGCGGTTTTTTAAGCACAAGCTAGAATTTAAACAATTGTGAGTTATTGTCACTTTCGCAATTGCCAGTAGACTTTTATGACATCTCCTAGAGGACACTAAGCCAATAATTGAGAAGTAACTAAATGCTGGTCCACTCATGTGGTATCGTTGTATCAGCGAGAAGCCCTTACGCCGCTGTTGTCTTCTTCTGTGGCCAGATATTCTTGGAGGCAAGTCTACAGGACAGAGACCCCAAGAATTTTTCCGTCTCTAGCCACACGTGACACTTATGTGCGTTCTCTCCAGCCTTCCCCTTCATCACGAGCACTTACTTTAAAATGGTTTCCTGGCCTTCTCTTGAAATTCGTTGCAACTAGTTGCAATTGCTAGAGACCTACAAAATTCGCATTATTTGCCAATATAGTTGAGTTAATTGCTCAGTACATAGCTTAGACCAGCACTTAACATCCAGGTCTTAAACGCTGGTTTGGAGGAGGGGTGACAATGTATGGAGCAACATTGGATTAAAGGGATGGAGGTAAACGGGAGATCACCGAGAAAACCCTTCGACCAGCAGCATCGTCCGGCATGATTCCCACGTGCGAGAATCCGGGGACCAACCCTACCGGGAATCGAGCCTGGTGGATGGGAGGTGAGAGGTTTGGTCCCTCGTGTTGTAAAGAACAAGCTGGTGCAAAAATATTTTCGCGAAAATCAGTTTTTGCTCACTGTTAAAAATTTCCGTAAATTCACGGAAATGTTTACAGAAAAGTACTGTAGTTTTACGGAAGTGGCTTCCGTAATTTTATGTTTACGGAAACTTGTCCGTAACGCCAGTTTACGGATGTTTGACAGTAACTTTCCATAAATTCATGAAAATATGTTTCTACAATTTTAAAGCGTATTTTGCTATGTTTCTTTAAAAAAGTGGTATTAATAATCACTATGAATCCTGGATGTCAAATACAAAAGTTGTCTCTTATAAGGTTGATATCTTACCACTGCAAGGAACTCATTTACTCATAACTTGTCACTATGGTTAAAGGGTCAGCAGAGACCAACTTTTGCCAACAACCAAATGTGGTTTGGGTCTTGTTGATCATCAACTAAAAGCAGTGGCATTGTTTGAGAAATCTCTCATACAACAGGTTTCGACGGACACCCCTAACATCGCGGCTCTTCATCACGTTGTCTGGACTGTACTTACGGCATTGCGGGCGCTACGACAAACGGCCAGTGAATTACCAGGTGGGATCTATGCTACCATGCGCCTATTATATCGTCACCATCAACAGACGTTACAGGCTGTACCCCGTGTGCAAATTAAAACAGCCACCTTGCTTTGGAAATACATCAGGCCAAACAATCTCTACGAACCTCCGCGTGTTAGCATTTACATTCATGAATGATTTGGCAGCAACAAGAGTTCGCCGGAAACTATTCTTCTGGAAAATGATGACCGATGCGACCGCTGCTTCCAGTACTATGCAGCACTTCATCGAGTCACCACCTGCTCATACTCCGGACCACTATGCAACTAGTGAAAACGCCGCATTGCCAGAATCCTCGGTGTTAATGATCAAGATGTGTCTGCGACAACACTTACGTTACATCGACCTGAAAGTTTTCCCCGCTGTCAAACGGCGGTCTGTGGTTTGGTTGCTCATGAATTTAATACACATTACTCTGCAAACACCAGTTCTCTTCCGATTACGGGACTTCATTGACAATATTCGTGCCCTCAGATGGGCGATGAAACCAAGCAAAGTTTCACACCAACATTACGAACCGTAATTATTTCTCTTCTAAGATTTAGTAATGTAGTCACTGTGCATTTGTACATTATACCGGTGTATATTACCATGTAATATACCCTATAATCAAAGAGATGACATGCGCACTCGAGCACCTGTCAACATTGTAATTGTTTCTGTATACATGTACATTTTATTGTCAATAAACACTTTTGAAAATGGTCAGACCATTCGCCTCCCACCAAAGTGATCCGGGTTCGATTACCGGCGGGGTAGGTCCCCGGATTTTGTAAGTTGGAATAGTTTTCCCACACAGTTTGATTCTTGTAGCAATAATTTCATTTTCTCAATTTAGAAAATAATTTTTGTCCTCAAACGATATCGCTATGGACTGGAAAATTTTGCGAATTCAATTACCTGTAGGGCTAGAATCCATTGTACTACGCATATTCACGCCCCGACTATTTGTCCACTAGCTACTACTCTGTGGACCAGCAGACAATGAACGAATAGACGGGGCCTGAGTATGCATGGTACAATGGATTCTAGCTTACAGATCATTGAATTCGCGAAATTTTCTAGTCCCTAGATATCGTTAAAGGCGACAGAGCATAATCTAATATAGGGCCTTACTTAACACATAATTCAGTGCCCTTGCTCTAGCCGGAGCTCTGAAGTAGACAGCACCCTTAATTGTTTATTACTGATAATATAAAGGACGGAAAAATTTTCGTATTTACTGATCTGGGGACTAGCCTCCAAGAATACCTGTGTACTGCAGCAGACAGCAGCTTTGCACATTGGCTATTCGCTAATACAGTGATACCACACGAGTGGCCTTCATTTAGTTGCTTCTTTATTATTTGAGCAGCACCAGTTACGAAAGTGAAGCTTACAAAACAATTGACTGTGCTCGAAAGAAAACGCGATATTTTCAGGTCCCCACGTATTTGGACACAAGCTAGCACTCAAAGCACTGTAAATTCGTGACACTTTGTCACTGAATCTTGACTAATTTGACACCTCTTGGAGGCCGTTGAACTAAAGAATCAACTAAATGTAGACTCATTTGCGTGGCGTCACTCTGTCAGCGATCACAACCAACGAGCAGCTGGTGTCTGCTTGAGGTTACAGAAGTTCTTGTACGCCAGCATACAAAGTCAGTGAAACGGCGAAATTTTCCGGTCTTTACTTACTCAAAGTTAGTGAACCTGACGCGTGAGACGTGCTGTAGCGTGGTACAAAAAGTACTTTTTCTTGTGTAACTATTTAAAATGTTTCCAACGCGTTTATCTACGAAAAGAAGACACACTTCAAACTGTAACCCTATGATTCTAAAAATGCCGTCCGCTAACTATAAACATGATTTCCAAGCTCCTCAAAAGTGTTAAAACTGACCTTTTCACGTTGCTTTAGCTGAGAAAATATCAACCGTAATCGGAAAACTAAATCATAGAAACCTGCATTGGACTTTACCACATACTTTCCGCGAATAAAGGGTCATCGCTTTAAGTCCTGTTGAAAAACGGTTTATACGAAGATCCTGCACGCTAGTTTAGTCTTTCGCACATAGAGGCGACGAGGTGTTAGACGGACGTGTTATACTCGACTAATGGTCTTCACCATTTCAGTTCTTCTAACGTAAAAAAAAAAAAGCTAGCGTCCACTAACTCTTTTAATGCTGTCGCGCGGTGGTGTCCCGCGTCTGGACGCTCGGGACCTTCTTCCATCTCTCTCCAGGTCGCCTCTTGCTCCCACAGGGCCGGGGTCAGAGGCTCGGTCGCACGCGCGTTCCCAACCGCGGAGGAATTCCAACCCCGCGGATTGCGTGCGGGCCGGTTCGGCGGATTGGGCGTGAACCCGACAACGTCAGATTACATGGGAGTCGGCGGGCCGCGGCTTCGTCGGCGAAGGGAAGTGCGGGGTTCGTAGGATGTTGGAGGGATCCATGAGGGGGCGGGGAACACACGAGGAGAGGAGGAGGAGGAGGAGGATGGAAAAATATCTGAAGAACTGGCATCGTCGGTCGCGTACATCGGCAGTGTCTGACCCAGGTCCCCGCAGTTCGAACAAGGAAAACGAACCGTACCAAACATGTCCGAAGTCGGGGTCATACTGTCCTACAAATAATGCAATTAAATAAGAAAGAAAAAAAAGCTGAATACTATAAATGTGTACAACCCCCAGGATGAGTCAGGAGGAAAAGGCAATATTCTAGGACGTGATAGTACTGGTCTTTATGATCAAAAAAGTTCACATGAACATGGGGTCAGTATGTGACGGTTGTCGAGATAGCCTCGTTTGAATGATAAACGCTAATAGCCTGTCAAATTTATGTTATTGTTTTATTTGCTTCAATGTTCTCGTTTCAGTGACAAGGAGATTGTGATACACCATGAATAACACACCTCTCTCTTTGTATTTCAATTCAATTCAAGTTGACAATGGGTTACCATGGGAACATGTTGTTAGTAACAGCTTTATTTAATATTTTGTGGACTGTGAACTTGAACGCTGTAGTTTAATAGTTGTTTCCACATTTGTTTTCAGATACGGACAGAGTGAACGGAAAGTTAAAGATGCCACACATCTACACGAATGCAGAGTATGTAGGCATGCTGATTGTTTATGGCTTCTGCAATTGTAGTTCCACTGCAGCTGCAGAAGAGTACCGCCACCGCTATCCTAGGCGGAGAATATTTAACCAAAGAGTGTTTTCCAGAGAATGTAATACATTGGGAGAGAACATTTAAGCAAATAAAATAATTTATTCAAACGAGGCTATCTCGACAACAGTCACATATTGACCCCGTGAACCTTTTTGATCATAAAGACCAGTACTATCACATCCTAGAATACTGCCCCTTCCTCCCGACTCACTCTCCATATAATCCTCTGCACATATTTCCTCTTTAAAAAATATTGATAATACATTTCATAGAGATCAGAAAAATTCACTTATTTACACTGGCCATAATACTGGCTTCCAACAATATCTCTAAAAAGGCAATGTTTTGAGTGGGGAAGAGTCGGCTTTCGTGTCAACTTGCTACATACCTCGATAGAACAACATAGTCGCCGCCAGGCGGGACCCTTATTTATATGAAAAATTAATTGTTTAAATAGTTCATAACTAAGAATGTGTCGTTCGTTCATTTACCGCTTTCACAGCAAGAAAATAACTTTTTTTCTTGGCTGGAGTGTGTGTTTTGTTTGTCCCTTGTTTTGAGACTCGTCTAACTAAAGACTCGTTTTTACCCAAGACATAAAAAGTGAATTGCTAGTTTTTTTTAAACGCAACTCAAAACATGCAAGTTTAACAAGGCTAGGTTCTCACTCACAAAATCAATTCATAAAATTATCTTGTGTCTACAATATATTAGTATCAAAGTTTCGAACACATTTTCTACGGAAAAAATTGTTTTTGTAGCAACAAAATATTTTGTTAATACTGACCCTGCCATACATTTTAAGCGTTCACAAAAAATAAAAAGTGTGTTGTCATCACAAAAAATTCGTGGTCACAAAAAATAATTTAGTTTTTACCACAAAATAATTAGGCACGGAACTTTTACTACAGCACTTTACTTTCAGAGCATGTTATTTAAACGCAAGAAAACATTTAATGTAACTAGTAGCTGGTTACATCTCTTCTTCGCACAATATAATATTATCATTCTTCAATTCACTAATCAGAGGGAAAAATCTGATGTTGGCACTAGCATGTTATCACCATAGGATTCACGAACTGTGTATGTCTACTTCATTGCCAGTAATAATGTCGCTTTCTTTATTCTTTACAGACCAGAATACTTAAAAACTATAATAAGTTAAAGATAAACTCCCACCTCTAAAGCTTCATTAAACTCAACACCACACATATACATACTCAGCGGGACTCAAGAGACACCCATTGTTTCTTTGTGGGCTTACGAAACTCCTATCTGAACGAAATAATATCGCCTTGAAAACTATTTTCCTAGCCAGTTATTCAGCTTGTGAAATCAAGATGACCGAACAAAACAATGGTGCATTCCACAGTAACTTTGTTTTCCCACAAGAGATACGTAACAAATAACGTAAACTTGTATTGGCGTTCCAAAAGAGTTGCGTTATAAATAACACCTCCATAACACGAAAATGTGTTCAAGAAAGTATTCCTGATTTCCTGCTTTCCTAAGCTAATGCGAGTGTCTGACTTTAAAATAATGTTTGTAACTAATGAACATTTCTGAACATTATATTTTTTATAAACAAAAATTACAGACTTTTGATTTGAATAACTTTCATTTTAAACCTGGTTAAGTTCCAGAAACATGAAACCTTATAAACTGACAAATTGTAATTAATTATTATAAACGTGGACATTATCTCTCTTAGCGCATTCATTTAATGTTAGCAACTACGTACAGTATCATAAGACTTAAAGCGAAAAAAAGTACGAAAACTTTATGGCCATTCACGGCAAGTCTCGTAATTACTGGAACTCAAAGATGCTGTTGTTTACATGCAATATGTTATCACGTTATTAGAATTTTAAGGCAATGTCACTTACTTCCTGTCGTTTAAGCACAAGTATCCTACACGTTTAATGCATACAACAATTATAAAAATATTCCATTTTATGCATCTGCAGCAGTCTAGGTATATACATACCAACGGCTAGTTGTTTAAATTTTGATGATAATATTACTGTCGATTATTTTACGTCGTTGCTAGAAAGTTAAAACTGCATAAAAATGGCATAGTCAACATGTACCTTAATGTATACATGGAAATTTTTTTTTAAATAGTTGTGTTCAAAGTTGTGGCGTACAACGCCTGTAAGAGATTGCTGTGTAACCACGCACGTAGGACGGTTTGCATAGCTGTAGGCGCAGACGTAGTTCATAATGTTGCACGCTTAGTGCAATGATATATGTCATACATGCATGATTTAAACCGCCTTAGGCAGTTATATTAAGGGAGAAACAGTGTCGCTCCTTTCGATTTACGTAATTTTCATAAAAATATTTCAGTTTCAATCTTGAAAATTTAATTTCGCTAGAGCATCAAATAAGTACTGATGGAATTGTAAACGTTACAAGCAATTGCACGCTAGTTCTGTTTACGACATTTGAAACAGTCCAAAGATTTTCATTAATATTCTTCTCTAGACATTTCCACAGGATATACTAGTTAAGGCATTCCGACAATACCAAATTTAATAAACCAAGTAGACTGCCTCTATGTGCTGTAGCGTAGTCAGAATTTTTAAAATGATAATCTCAAATAAATTTTATTCCTAAAATGTTTGATGTTTAATTGATGTCTGTCATTTCTCCTTAAATCACGAGGTTAACGTGGATAGGATAGAATTTCAACGTGCAGCGTTCAGAAAATAAACCTAACAAACATCTAATAGGTCACAAAACGCTAAATTGCTTGTAGGCTTTTATCTATAACCTTGTAATCAAGCAAACCTGGTCACCTGACTAAGGTAACCTCGTAACCTCAGTAGGTTACTTAATGTAACCGCCTCTTGTTCTCGAGGCTCTCTGTACCCACAACTTTGGTAAAATGTCACGCAAATGAAGTAACTCTTAATTTACGGACACAATAAAGTAATAGTAACTCAAGTAAGTGACAAGTTAGCTCGAAGTGTACTTGCTTAATTTTGTAAATATTACTCCAAGAAATCGAACCGAGCGAGGTGGCGCAACGGCAACAAGCTGGACTCACATTCGGAAGGACCGGTTTTGATCCCCGGCTCCTGCCATTCTGATTTCAGTTTTCCATGGTTTCTCGGCGATTGATAGGATGGTTCCTTAACAAAAGCCATGGCCGACTCCTCTCGCAGCTCCTGTCTAAGTTGCCTGTGACCATCTATAACAACCTCGCTGTCGACGAGACGTGAAGCCCACTTACATTACCTTACCTCCAAGGCATCGAGGATATTGGGCAATAAATAAAGACGGTAATAATACAGTAGTTACAGCATGTCATGTGTCACTTTACAGCACCAACATTCAAGTTAAAAATAATAATTACGAGAAGCAAGGTTACATAAGTAAATGATTCAAGTTAAAATAAAAGTGACATAAACACTTCAAAAATTGTAAATTAAGCGACGGGTTGCAGCGAGGTGATACGTACTGGTTTCAGCAGAAAAGAAGTAGAAGACTTGCCAGTAATAAAAAAAATCTTCAACAATAAAACAATAACAAACTAAATAAATTTACTAGTTACCAAGTTTGCAAATGTACAATGATAACTAGACTACATTAGTTTTAACGTAACATTTAAATGTGACATACAGCTTAAAGTACAATAAAGACTTACAATACTCTAGACGCTTTATGTTTACGTTAATGATGCAGTTCCGTTTTTTATAACGTAAATAAAATAATTTAAGAAGGAGTCAAAGTAAGAATAATGAACGTTAGTATCTTAGCGAGGGAAGAAGGGGAGAGAACACCAGATAAGATTATAATAAAATATTCAGTATATTAACCTGTCACGACATGGCACACAACAAATGCAGCATGCACTACTTGAACATTGCAGGTTTCTCGAAGCCAATATAGAAGAATTAAAAATTTCCTGCCAAACATTTCCTTTCCGAGTGACTTTTTTGCGGCAAAATCTCTTATGTCAATCCGTACGTATGACTCTGGTGTAAGATAACGAGAGAGTGAGAGAGAGAGAGAGAGAGCGCAAACATAATGCGTTACTGTTGAAGAACACTGTATTAGTTCAAAGAGCTGGCAAAAAGTGTGTGAAGTTGTGTGCCACCGTCTCTAATGATCTCGCATTCGACGAGGCGTGAAGTTCAACTAGACTCGACTGAGATTAGATGCTCAATCGTTTACGGCTAAACGCGCATAGGTGTCGTAAGTTACAGTTGGTTCACAGAAACAATGTCTGGAGACAGAACACACTGGATTCCCCTAACATCCTTGATATACGTCATTCGGAATAAAGTGAGCACTAAAAATTTAACCAATGAAAAATATCACTAGCCGTTACTGTATATAATTCAACACTGTCTATAGTTGCCTTACTGCTTATATGGTTGGCAGCGAAGTTACGCCATATAGTCCCGTGTAGTTTCCTACACTCTAAAAAATAGTTTGTAAATTTACCAGACGTGTGTATAGGAGTGCTAAGAAAGTAGGTATGGTAGAATAGTTTCCCAGACATCCATGGTACCACTCATAAACCTTTTTATAAAACAGTCAAATGCATACTGAAGATACCAGACTAGTATTGTAACAACTGTAAAAGTTTTCAAATTAAAAAGACGAAGTATGGTAATTGTACCAAAATTCGTCTGAGATAATAACTTCCTAAACATTCAAGGAATTTTTTTTACAGTGTAAATAAATACAACAATACACAAAGAAAATCAACCGAAATAGGCATACTTGTGTTTTCAAAAATTTTTTTTCAGACTTTATAGGTTCCTACCGACTGCACAATTTATCTTACAAGCGCAAACATCAAGTGACGTGTCCAGAGAAGTTAAGGGCGTTGGACCCGTAAAATTTAATTTTTTTTATATTTGTGCCAAACACCGTTCAATTTTTGCACATCATATAACACGTCATTTCCCAAAATAAAAAAAAATAGGCCCAATAGTTTTTTTGCAAAATCACTCATCAAAGTCACGAAATGGCCATTACGATGCAGCCAAAATCAAAAAAAGTAATTAACTAATGAATTAAAAATTACGGGAACTGAAAGTCAGTGTATCAATGCATTTCATGACATGTTTGACAAAAGTTAGTTTTGAATATTTCAGTAGTAGCCGAAAGTCAAAGTTATGCAAAAATTTACTCATTTTCATCAATTAAAAAAAAAAAATACAAAAATATATCGCTTTGTGTTTACAAAAGTGTCTTGCAGTAGTTCACATCATTCAGTATAGATATGAATTATGTGTCTGCAAGTTAATTATTTTTTATTATTTTGGCTACACCGCAACTACCATTTTGTGACTTTGATGGGTGATTATGCTAAAACTATGGCCCCTATTTTTTTTTTATTCTGGGAAATAACGTGTTATCTGATGTGTAAAACTTGAGCAGTGTTTGGCACAAATATAAAATTTAGAATTTTTACGGGTCCAACGTCCTTAAACGTTTCCCATCGTTACCGTTACACGTGGAAAGATACGAACTGGCTGGAAATAGAACTTTAGCAGGGCCTTTTTGAGTGTTCACTTTATCCCGAACCGCCTATAGCTGGTCTGTACTATACTCATACGAGAGGCAGAGATATAGTCTTCCATCGCACGAATTATTCTTGTGACACATTTCTTTAATGAGCGAGTGAAGACGAAACGATGTTAGGAGCATAATAGTCGCACGAGTTTGTCGCTAAAATTACCTTACGTGGACATCAGCAGCTCTGCTACGAGGTTACTGACAGCGTGTCTTTGTTTATAGACACGTCTCTCATTTGATTGCACCAATCAGAATAATCTAAGGTCTGAGATTTACTAGTACAACTCCAAGACTAGTGAGAGCAAAAACAACATATCACTAGAGATAGGAAATTTCGCGAAAATATTTTTTCATCACTTTGTTTTAGTGCCTTACGTACGCACCTGCATCTCGGCTTCGTGGTCAGTGATTGGATGCCGTAACCTCCAGACCACGGCCGTAGAAGAACAGGTCTGGACACTCGCCTGGATATTTGACCCCCTTGTTGTTTGGCTGTAGTTCACCAAGTTACCGAGAATATTGTGTTTTATTGGCGCTGATGTTACGGCGGTCGGACTAAACTCCGCCCATTTCCTTTCCGCTACGACAAACAATTTTTCAAAACGTATTTATTATCAATTTATGAAATACTTTCTTCGCTCACAAATTTAAGAAAAGGCTCCAGCAATCTTTATTTACTTTATAAATTTAACAATGAAAAAAAGTGGGCGAAATGTTTGAGTCCGACCGCCCGGATTACAGCGCCAAAAAGTACTACATTCTCGGTAACTTTACGAACTACAGCCAAACAACAAGGGGGTCAAGTAAAATACATTGGTAGATAGGCGAGTGTCCAGACCTGTCCTTTTACGACCGTGCTCCAGACTAAACCCGAAAATAACAAACGTGATTCGTCGCAGTTATCCGTATACTGATTGGCACAGTCAAATGAATAACAACTCTGCACAAAAGACTCTTGTCAATAGCCATGACGTTGAGCTGCAGGTGTGCGCTGGAACAAAGTGGGGCAAAAGTATTTCCACCAAAAATTCCTGTCCATACATATCACTGAGCATGTAGATGTGCAGATAAGACATTTTAAACAAACGATGCAAAAATCTTTTCGCCTCAAAGTCTTGGTTCCAGGCATATCCGAACGAGGCGGAGCAGCGGTAAAACACTCGCCTCGAATTCGGGAGGATCCGGGTTCGATCCCCAGCTGCGGCCATCCTGATTTCGGTTCTCCAGGGTTTCCCGGAATCACTCCAGGTGAATACTGGGATGGTTTCTTCAACAGGCCCTGGCCAACTCGTTTCGCATTTCCTCTCGTGTACGTCTGCCAAGGCCATGTGTTGTTCGAGGACACGCAAAACCAAATAAACAAAATATCCTGGAAACAAACAATGATTCACAGCAGACCATAGAGGAGCATTCCTGTAGAAGTGTCAGATAAGTGCAGTGTATTGTGGGACGGAGTATACGCCTGGACGGAGGTAGTGTTGCTGGAGGCCACCTCTGAGGCACGCCAGCACACGGGCTGAGGGGCGGTGCCCCGTGTACCGGCGCTGGTTTATGACTCGAGGAGGTTATCGGCTCACCGCGACCATATATATACAGTTCCTCCGGACCGGGCCAGCAACACCGCTGCGTCGGTACGTCGCCGACCTCCGCGCCACCACAGAATATTTAGGAATACAGAAGTGAAATAACCGGTAGGCCAGCGAACTCAGACACACACGCCGGCAAAATGGCTTCCCTGGCCAGCAACATGGCGGAGACGCCTTCTGCCAATCAGCGTAAGGCAGCTGCTGTAATAATCGGCAGCCAGGCCAACAGGAAACCTGCCGTAACATGCAGGAGCCAAACATACACGGGGCTGACATCAACGGTCTGGGGCAGCCAATAAGCGGCGAAGTTCGCCAACATCAAACGAGCCGCCACGTCATTTCGTGTCTGTATTACTATTTAGTCTGTGGCGCCACGCAGCATTTTGTCGAGGTGTAACCGTCTTCAATAACCTCGCTGTCGACAAGGCGCAAAGACCAATAACATTAAATAATGAAAGAAATAGTAGGTTATGTTACGTCAGGTCAAGTTAGTTTAGGGTAGGGTGAGAGAATTTCTCTTGGAGAAGACAGACACTGCTTCAGCAGTCAGCCTAGAGACTGCGGTCGCTGAAGTCCAATAGCACGCAAATTAGATCTGTAACCGTATGTTATTATTGCATATGTCAAAAGCCAAAGTACTGAACTAAATACTCCAGGATGCATTTTTCTGTTTTGTATTCAGGATACTGAGCGACAATGCCCTAAAAAAGTTTTCCTATCCATTTTCACTATTTTTTTTTTTTAATTCTAATGACATACGACAGGACTAAAGTAAAATAATTGCGTCTACAGATAGGCCTAATTTTTCTATTTTTCCTGGAAAGGAACTACGTTCACAGAACAGTAATACACGGACATATGCGTATTCGCACAAACATTGATTTTACACTAAACATCTTGGTATTAAGAAATGTTGGCGTGAAGAGCCGGATGTAGCCGACTGAAAGGGCGAAAACAACGTTAGCGGTTGAAAAAGTAACGTGTTAGAGTTAGGTGGGTTCCATCGGTCATGTGACCAGGATGCTCGATCACAAGAGGTTAGACAGGCGGTGGTCGAAAGCATTCAAACAATCAGCTAGGTCCACTACTTGGATACAAGAAAACTCCACATGCATCATTTTATTAACATATGTGTGTGTGTATATATATATATATATATATATATATATATATATATATATATATATATATATATATATATATATATATATATGACGGTACTGCCGCATCTACGACAGGACAAATGGGGCCGCGGTGGCAGAATGGTAAGACCATTCGCCTCCCACCAAGACGATCCAGTTTCGATTCCCGGCGGGGTAAGTTCCCAGATTTTCGCATGTGGGAATCGTGCCGGATGATGTTGTTAGTCGGTGTGTTTTCTCGGGGATCTCCCGTTTCCCCACCCCTTTATTCCGACGCTGCTCCATACTCACCTAATGTCATCCCTCACCAGCGCTAAAGACCTCGATATTAAGGGTGTTCAAGAGTGATAAAATCATAATTTTATATTTCTATGAAATATTGTTAGTTTTGTAGACGATACTTATGAGTACAGTTTCCTCTTACGAAACAATTTTAGCTTTCATAGTTTTCTCATAACGGCGCGTCAAAGTCAAAATTTGCTTCTTCTACTGCCATGCAAATAATGAAAACCAACTGACCTACCCGAATAAAATAATTCACTGTGATATTACATCCCACGAGCTATTCAATGAAGTATTTAAAAAACCATGACGTAATATTTTGAATTTTTAAAAAATCGCAGAAGTACAAGGAAAAAGTTTCAAATTCGGCAATTTTTTAACATACAAAAAGAGTTCACGGGATTTTTTAAAATGTTTCATTACGTAGCACATGGCATGTTACTTCACTGTGAATTATTTCACTCGTGTAAGTCTATTGGTTTTCACTATTTGCATGGCAGCAGAACATGCCAATTTTAACTTTGACGCACCGTTACGAGAAAACTATGCGAGTTAAAATTGTTTCGTCTACAAAACTAACAATATTTCATAAAAACATAAAATTACGATTTTATCGCACTTGAACACCCTTAAGCGCTGATCAAAATATCTCACTCACTCTTGGCAAACTCTTCCGGCGATATATTTTCATCTACTGTTAGCACCGCAGACTCTGGGCGGGTGGACATCTGGAGCGTCAAATAAAGTTGCAAGGAAAAACAAAAAAATCATAATTTTACATTTGTATCAAACTCCTGTCATCTTCAAACTTCGCCTACGTGATGGAACAGTAGTAAAATACTCGCTTTAGGGAGGGCCCGGGTTCTATCCCCGGTCCGACCAACGTGATTTCGGTTTTCCAGGGTTTTCTGAAATCACTCCAGGCAAACGTTGGGGTGGTTTATTGAAACAGACCCTGACTGACCCCGTTTCCCCCGTGTGACCTTTACCAAGGTACTTGTGCTGTTCGGGCACGTAAAACGTCGAAATAGATAAAAACAGTAAAATAAATGCTGTTTCCCGCATATAAAGGAAAATTATATATTTTATATATATATATTTTTTTGCAACATGTCACTATCTTACTGTTTTCAATGGAGCTGAAATAATTTGCTGAAAGATTACAAAAAACTGACATACGTCAGGATAACACAGTAATTACACAGAGAAACGTTTAAATTTTTTTTACATATATTAAGAACATACTCATTTTTTCTCTCGTTTAGTAATAAACAAATCCTGAAGTAGTTTAGTATTTTTATTTTCAAAGTAAATTGTTGTATTTCTTTTACTTGTAATATCTAAAATCTATAAACGTATGCGCAAATACAAAACGACGAATGTATAGGAATGTATAGCCTACTTTCCAACACCTATAAATCTGAACGAAAGAGGAAGATCTTTCCCGTGCAAAGAAACCAGTGTCGGAATGTCAAAAGTTGCTGTGCACTAGACACTTCACAGCTGGCGTTTTCTGAATTGCATGCACACTATAAAGCCGTTGCAAGCAGTGCAACTTTTTTGGCTGTGCTGAGTCGAAGACAACGAGTCATAGCTCTGAGGTGTCCAACTACCCATAAGTTCTACACTGACAATAGTGCATCGTCTTGTGCAGAAAAAATCTGCAGATATTATTCCGTTGGTAGAGGTGCTTGAATTTCGTGGAGTCATCTGACAGCAGCCAAGATGTATGTCTTATACACGAGCAAGCCACAATGGACCTTTTATTGCCCTATAACTAGGAACAGGAAAATGTCACGAATTCAGTGACCTGCATATTAGAATCAACTATCGTATGCATACTAAAGTCCCGACTGTAAGTCAACTAGCTGCTACTCAGTGGAACAGCAGACAATGAACGATCGTAAAATGGATTCTAGCGTGCAGGTAATTGAATTCGCGAAATTCTCCTGCCCCTTCTTATAACCGTACAAGAGAGTAGCACGTGTTAGGGACCTGAAAAAAATTCACATTTTCTTTTGGGCATAAACCAGGATTCAAACAAATGGAATTTCGTGTCACTTTCGCAATAGGCCGTAGACTTATTTGTCACCTTCTAGAGTGCCCCGAGCCAATAATAAAGAAGCAGCGAAATGTAGTTCCAATCATGTGGTATCACTGTGGTAGAGGGTAGCCTTGTGTTTGCTTGTGTACATAGATATTCTTGGAGGCTAGTCTACAGATCAGAATACTAACGCGTTTTTTCCTATTTATACACATAATAAAATAAACGATGACTTTTTAAACCAAGTAGCCATACCACCAGCCATTTCAGAGCACAACTGCTGCTGCTAAGAGGGCAAGTTAAGTTAAAGCATTCCGAAAAGTTGAAAAAAATAAAGCTGTTAAGAGTGCGTGGCAGATAAATAAACGCTGGAAACATCAATTGATTTCTACGCTTTTTTTCCGAAGCCAATATGGATAAAATACTCAATGGCAATCCTAGATAATGATATTTGCCTACTTCATGAGTAAATGTTTATCCAGAAATACTAATTCGTTACGTGTGATCTCTTGCGCCGCAGTTAAATGCACGAGGTTCCGGCGTCAGAGATTGTGCCTCAGAAGTTCGTAACACTGGAAACAATTGTGTTTAAAACGTTGGCTAAAACTATTGTCTAGGATTGCTATTGTTTAACTGTCGAAAATTGGCTTAAAGAAACCTACAGTTATATATTAATGCTTTTAGCGTTGAATTATGTATCACGCCCTCTTAAGAAGACAGTTTACACTGATTACCGACGGAATTATGACCAAGTACGTATCCTCTGTTTCATATAACTCCAGTAAATTTAGACAGTTATGAGCGTATTTACTGTATGTGTTTTACAGGTTTGATGCCAACTCCAGTAAGACATCAAATAAGTGCCAACTTTTACTGAAGCAATAGGAAACAGCGTGTGCATGTAAATGCGTCAGATCAATGTGGTTCATTATAACCATATGCCAGATATGGTTACTTGCCTAATACATGCAACCATGTCAGGTAACAGTTTAATACCAAACAAGCGATTCACCCACCTTAAAGGAAAGCTGCAGTTACACATGTCTAAGTTCGGGTTCTAACTTAATGGCCTCTCAACTGGGAGGCAGGGCCGTCGACTCTTTCACTAGAGATGACGGACACTACGTGCCTTGTCCACATGGATAATGTAGCGACCTTTTCACGAGAGTGTGAAGGGTTAGACGGCACTTTAAACATACATGTCTTGTAAATGTCTTGTCATTCATCTTCAGCACTACTAACCGATTAAATTAGTCCTTTAAATTAACGTATTTGTTCATTGTGCTACATACATTCAGTTTCCTTTCCGTTGTTGACCGTTGTCCAAGGAACTACATCGTAATATGACTTCTTTAATAAAAATCGGACCGTTCTATTGGTAAAATTAATTCATTGTGCATTGCAAACAATATAGCTACGACAAAAATATAGCCTCTGATTCTGTAGTTATAGTTGTAGCGGGACAAGTTATTAGAAAATATTTCCTGCTACACATTTTTGCGGTATGTAATTGTATACGTATATTAAGCGAAGAGAAGACAGTTTGGTCAGCACTTAACATGTAAGTCTTAAGCGCTGGTGAATTGCGGTGGGTATGGAACAGCGCCGGAATGAAGGGGCTAGAGAACTGGGATATCCAAGAGAAAACAGGGATGTGATCAATAGCGTGTCTGGCACTATCTGCAAGTTAAACAATAACCAGCAATAATTAACGAATATATTTAACGCATACCTATTCTTCCGAACACTTCATACTTTATTATGAATACATCATGATGGGCCAGCATAACTTAATTTTGTTTCAAAGAAATCACACACACGCGATGGCATGAGAAAACAATAGTTCCAATTGGATGGCGTTATACAGAAGGTAACGAACTTACAGTTTACTGGAACTTGAATGAACCGCTTTTTGTATAGACTCATAATTTTCAAGTAATATTGTATACTACTGGTTCTTTTTCTAGGCTATACTTCAGACCTTATTTTACTTGGAGTACTGATTATCTCAAAATCGATTACTTCATAAATTGGTTACTTTCTGCTTATCTCCGTTCACAATGTCTTGTCAAATAATAATATAATAGCTTGAAACAATGACAACAGCTTATTAACGATAGCCAAAACTTCAAATATACTTCCCGTAACAGCAGAAGAATATGAAAACCAATAGGTATTGTAACACTTACCTCGGGATAATATATTGAAATATTTTTCAGTGTCAATGAACAATCAAAAACTAAATTAACTACACTAACGGGCTAGGCCTATTTATCACCCATTAAAATGTGACGCACTATATACCCAGAATTTACTTCTGAAGTCCTGAAAGATTTAATTTGCAGCAGCAAATGAGCAATCACAATTTCAGGTCGCTTTTGCTTGTTCGCGTAATTTGTATAGCGACTGATTTTTGGTGGAAAGAATTTTTCAATAATTTTGTTTTAGTGTCTTGTGTGCACCCTGCAAATGTACTTCATGCTCAGTGATTGAGTATTAACTCTCAGCGCCCTGGGGTTCTTACGACAAATCACAAACGTGTGGTGTCGTAGGAACATTGTTATGGTTAGCGCAGTCAAATAAGTGACGCTTGTGTACAAAGACATGCTACCAATAACCATGAAGCGGAACTACAGTAGTGCACATAAGGCATTGAAACAAAGTGGTGGAAAAATATTTTCAAGAAAATCCAGGGTCCCTGCCTTTGACCTATAGCTACCCAACGTGTGATGCTTGTGTGTAATTTTTTAGTAAATAGAACAATTGACTTTATTCTTCACAAATTTGTCAAGGTGAAAGATTTGTAGGTATAACTATAGTGGAAATTACACTGCACAATGTTGTAGTTTATATCTTAGTATATAAATGAACGTCGTATGGAAATAAGACGATTTGTGGACATTGTAGTTAGAACGTTACCTCAAGCTAGCGTATGAGTATTTCTTGCGGTATGGGAATGGAAACAAATAAACTCATAATATTAAGCTAAAACTTTTCGAGAATCACTTGTTTGCGGAGTCATACAATAGATCTCTTCTGGAAGATTTAAGAATTCAGGGTGGTGGTACAAAAGTTTGTTATGCCAGGCTTGCAACTACGCTATCATATAAAGTATTATAAAACAAAACAGCTGTCCACTGACGGCGTGAATTACGACCAGTGACGTCCGGCATTTTTTTGAGAGCCAGGGTTGGGGGGGGGGGACGTCTGTCGTCAGTGCATTGCGCGTGCAATGCCGAAGTGGTATTCTAGCCTCGCCATTCGCCTCAGGGCCGTTGAGCCTACAGAGAAGCGAAGATGCTGAATGTGTCGTGTTAACAGCATAACAGCTGGACTTGATACAAAAAAGTCCCCGAATACCAGTAAAAAAGTTGCTGGTGACTTGTGTATAAGTTGAATGCTCAAGGAGGTGATAATTTTTATTTTTCGATTTTCTGCAATAACTTCTGTTTTACAATAATTTTAGTAAATGTGGTAATGTTGAGGTATAGAATATATTTCTGATGAACTTTGGAGATCATAATAGTTTATCTTATATTGGACTTGTTATCATTCTTGAAAGGTAACCAATAGTTCACTTGCAATGATTCTACAAGACAAATTAATGAATGATTCCACTATTATTTATATCAAGCAGATTATCAAGAATATATACAATGTCTTGTTGAAGAGAACATTTTGATAATACAGCATGAATATATGTTACAGCTCGAAAACCAAAATACAAGAAAATTACCTAACACTTTCTCTTAAGGCTAATGGCATTCTTTGTAAGAGAAAATCTCCTTCAAATAAGTCCCCGTAAAAATATACTCTTTTATGTAACGGTTTTGCGCTAACTGCTTCCTTTCCGGATTTAAAAAATTTAAATTCTCAAAAACAGTATTAATAGGAACCGGTGGCTGTAATTAAGAAAACATCCCCGCATTATCCTGGATTGATTGCCGGGAACCAATATGTAAATAAAGATGGCCGGATCTGGGATAGTATCCATGGTCCTACCAGATACGAGTCCAACGTCTACCGTTACACTACCTCGGCCGAGGTTACATAGAAGGCCCCAGACTTCCACAAGAGACGACTATGCCACTATGCTCCTAGCACTGAACTAGAGTGCAAGTTTTTCCTCGGAGCGTTCTTACAACAGGAATCTATGCGATGAACATATACATTACTTTAGTGAAAAATCTACAGCAAATTTTAGTTCAATGTTAAATCCGAGTGTAGAATTCATCTTATTATGAGGTGTGACAGTCTAAAAAGTCAGTTCTTTGTTATGCTGGAGAGCTTTAAATCAATGTTTCAATGGACTGTATACTATAAAACGAGCGCTCAGCAGAACTTGTAATTAATTAAGAATATGCTTTATTGGGCCAATATATGTTAAGTTTCGAGTGTGTTGAAACGTTTACACAGGTTTTAGTTACATGGAAATTGTTATTTAAAAATATTAAAGATGGCTGCAAAACTCCTCAAAGAAAACTTTATGCAGTGCTCACTTTATCGTGAACGGCCTTATAACGTGCGTGGTGTCTCGACGACGATATCCCGTACTTGTTCTGAAGTGTATATTATTCTTTGTACATTGGACCAATGGGCGCATAAAAACAGTTTCATAAAAATTACGTGTTTCCCAACTCGCTGCAAAGCATTAGAAACACGTGCCAGGCGGCACCCTTAAGGCGGCTCAGAGGGGGGGGAAACATAATTTTATGTTTGCATTTAACAGTGTTGGTTTTGCAGACGGTTACTTGGGCGTACATTATCAGCTTTCAAAATAAATTAGCTCAGCCAGTTTTCCCAAAATGGCACTTCAAAGTCAAAATTTGCATGTTTTTAGTTCATACAACCCTCTAAAAATAATCAAAGTATTGAAACGAAATAATTCAGAGTAAGAGTACATGTCACGGGCTACGGCTTTAAGTATATAAAGACCCAATAAAAATATTGTAGTATTTAAGGGGTATGGAAAGGTAGGATGTCGAGCGGGTGACTGGAACACTCAATTGTCAATAAAGTCTGAACTAATCATCAAATTTCGATGAAATTTTTTGCCGAGTAGATATTTTATCAGCTGACGTTTATATATATAACATTATGAGGTAGTATGCTTTACTTTCGAGTAAAAATTAAAAACTGTTTTTAGAAAAATAAGGGCTTGAAACCACAAAATCTACAAAAATGGGAAACTGTAATTTTTATAATTTTTAATACGATAATGTCTGGACCTCTATAATAACAGAATTTCAAATATACTCGCGTTTTAATTTGAAAATAATTTTACTATCCGAAAATCTCTGCGCGATAGGTTTACGGATGTTAA